>BQNB010006846.1:50000-54976 GCA_026074375.1 Tanacetum coccineum
CACAACCCCCCCCCCCCCCCCCCTCCCCCCCCGCCCCCCACCCCCCAACCCCCCCCCCCCCCCCCCCCCCCCCACCCCCCCTCCCCCCCCCCCCCCCCCTCCTCCCCCCCCCCCCCCCCCCCCCCCGCCCCCCACCCCGCCCCCCCCCCCACTGCTCCCCCCCCCCCCAACAACTCCCCCCCCCCCCCCCCCCCCCCCCGCCCACCCACCCCCTCCAACCCTCCCCGCCCGCCCCCCCACCCCGCCCACCCCCCCCCCCCCCCCCCCCCCCCCCCTACGCAAACCCCCCCCCCCCCCCCACCCCTCGCCCACACCCCCCCCCACCACCCCGCCCCCACCCCGCCCCCCCCCCCCCCCCCCCCCCCCCCGCCCACCCCCCCCCCCCCCCCCCCCCCCCACCCCACCCCACCCCCCCCCCACTCCCCACCCCCCCCCCTATCCCCCATCCCCCCTCCATCCCACCTCTCCCCCCCCCCCCCCGCTCACCGCCCCTCCTCCCCCGCCCCCGCCACTCCCCCCCACCCCCCCCCCGCCCTGCCGCCCACCCCCCCCCCCCCCCCCTACAGACCACCCCCCCTCCCCGGCGACCCCCCTCCCCCCCCCACCACCCTCACCACCCCCCCCCCCCCCACCCCCGCCCCCCCCCCCACGCCACCCACGCCCCACCCCCCAGCCCCCCCCCCCCCCTCCACCCCCCCCCCGCCCTCCCCCACTCACCCCCCCCTCCCCCGCCCCCCCCCCCCCCCCCCCCCCCCCCCCCCCCCCCCGAGGTCCCCGCACCCCCCCCCATTGCAACACCACTCTCCCCCCCCCCCCCGCCCCCCCCTATTTCCACATCCCCCCCCACCCCCCCCCCCCCCCCCCCCCCCCCCCCCCACCCCCCCTCCCCCCCACACCCCCCCCCTCCCCCCCCACCCCCCCCACCCCACCCCACCACCCCACCCCCCGTACCCCCCACTACCCCCTCCCCTCCCCCCTCCCCCCCCCCCCGCCCCCCCCCCGCTCGAGCCCCACCCCGCCCTCCCCCCGACCCCCCGCCCCTCCCCCCCCCCCCCCCCCCCCCCCATCCCCCCCACCCCACCCCACCCCACCCCCCTCCCCCCAACATCCCCACCACCCAACAACTACTCAATCCTCGCCTAACTATTAACCCTTGTCCCCCACCACTAACACACCAACCACAAGAACATCCCCACCAACCCTAACTCCACAATCCCCAAAAACATCAACCCGACTCTTGGACGCTACGTGCACCAACCCCCCACCCACGACTGGGGCAGAGATAACCCCCCCACCCCACAAAATAAATCACACTAACACAAGCGGATATATAGCTTCCGCCCCCCACTGACATCTCCCCCCGCCCCCCCCCCCCCCCCGCCGCCTCCCCCCCCCCTCCCCCCCCGCCCCAAGCAACAAATGGCATGAGAATATCTAAAAAAAAACAAGAAAAAAAAAAACCACATACATAATTTACCCCCCCCAAGTTAAAGCAAGGACCATAAAACACCCCAAATTAATACACAATGCAGACCCAATTTTTATACAGGTTTTATATGATGTTATATGCTTTATATAACCAAAAGTCTAAAAAAATGGATAATATTGGAATCTATACACCATTAAAAACCAGCATACTACACAGACAAAGAACGAGATTGCACAAATAAAAACGCAAAATACCAAGAACGATTTGCTCACAATCCAAAGAACGAGCGTGAAGGAGACTATACTCAACCAATGACGAGATGAAAACTTCAAGCCCTTATATCCTTTCCGTATGCAAAACCAAGCAAAAAGCTCGATCCAAAAAAAAACCAACCACGGTTGTTTTCAACATCCTGAAATCACGAACACGGAGTTGTTTAACTAACTATTAATGTGTCGGTCAAAAGAAAACAACGAAACACTAACGAAACTAGTTAGGGTTTCGTTGGAGATGTTAGGGTTTCTAGGGTTTATGGAGGAAGTGATGGTGTGAGGATTGTGTGTGTATGTGTTGAAATCAGAAGTAGGAGAACAAGGGAAAACCAAAGTGATGAGAGTATTATGATAACTAGATTGTATTGTTTCTGTGTTTTCAAAGAAGTATACCTGGTCTTTTATGCAACGAGTGTGTGTGGGGTTTCACAAAAGAAGTCATGGGCTTTATCCAAAGGTTATTAGGGTTAATGTTAAATGGGTTTTAGTATCTTTTTAAGCATCATACGGTTTGAGGGAATTTGAACAAGGGTAACCACGATTAGTTTGCTAAATTGTAGGAGTACATGGGTTTTTATCCTAGTTTTATTTAGTTTCCTAATGTATAGAAGTTAAAATTGTTGGTGTAGTTTATTTTTTTATGGATTTTTTTACTTCGATAGAATTAAGTAAATGTGACTAAGTACTTTCCTGTCGTGAAAATAAATTAAACAACGAATATGAAGGGATCAAGTAAAGTCTTAATGAGTTTAGGTTACATTTCTAGCTAAACGATGACTTTTTGTGCCTACGCGATTAAATTAATGCGGTTTAAATGAAAGTAAACACGCAAAACCCAATAAATAAAAAGGGAAAATGAAATAATTGGGATCGTAATATGACCTGAAAACACGGGGTGTTATAGAGGGGGTGAGAAATCATGTATGTCTATTCCATCATTATGGATGCGTGTATATGGTTTTGTCACCCTTGTTGGTTTACTACTATTGGTGAAGATTACTAGTCTTATTCTTTAGCTTATTCGAGTTAAGGAGTGAGCAATCACAAGTGTCGCGGTCATGGATTTGGGCGTGCATTTGTGGTTTTGTCGCCTTTACTGGAATATTGGTATTGATAGAGATTAAAAAGAATAATCAACCCTTAAACCTTATCATATTAACCCAATTTACCTTTTTAGACTTGTTACTCCTTAGCTCTAGTGGTGGAGATGTGTATCCTTGCCAAGCTTATGGTAGAATACTCATTACGATCGAGCAATTAAGCGAATTTGTTACATGTTACCACATAGATTAGTTGAGTGATTTGAGTGTTTTCATCTTCCTATTTTGTGAGGTGTTTGGTTGTGTACTTGTAATTGATCGAATAAGTGATTTAACAAAAAATATCCTTAGGGATACATTTTTATAAACTTCTAAAGGATACTTGAGGACAAGTAGGATTCAAGTGGGGGGATATTTGATGACATCAAATAACGTCGCTTTTATAGCATCATTTATCCCATGTAACTAACCCATTTTATATAATTATTGCAAAGAATTGTTGCTTAACCATTTGTATTTGAGAATTGTAGTAATTATGGAGTAGTTGGTAAAGATTAGCAAGAGTGAAGGTTAATCAAAAGGCACACATTTTAGAGCTTAAACGAAGAAATCATGAAGAGCGTTGTTCTGACATTCAATACGCCGTATCCATCAAGTAAGATGCCTAAGACTTCACTCAGCATCCACGATGAGAATATTAATACGTCGTATCCAGAAGAATGTCATACGCCGTATTGGATTGCAACTCATAGAATATTCTGGAATATATTAATCGTAGAGCCTACTCCAAGAAACCCCAATACGCCATATTGAACCCTTTCAATACGGCGTATCGACTGAATTCCGGGGCCTATAAATACCGAACCCTAAATACGAATTTCAGTGTGCAAAGCGTGTAAAAGAGTGCAAGCCAAGTACAAAACTTATACCGAAGACTGAGAAGAAGGCATTAACCACCAAGTTCGATCCTTAGAAGATAAGAGAAGCCACAAAGGTCTTGCAATGCGATTCAATCAATAGGAAACCCTTATGATTTCTATACTCTAAATACGCCTCCGGTTGTTGGTATCGTGCTTTATAGTTTTGTTTACCTTAATCGTTCATCTATGACATTTGTATAGTTACAATGGCTATTGGCTAATACCTTTAGGTATTAGCCATGTTTATGATAATTTAACGTTTGGCTTATGTTTATTCCGATTGCATCTTATTCGTTGTGTGTTATTTTATGTTTATCAATTTATACTCGTTTACGTGCTTAAGTATGCGACCTGTCATTCAACTGGGTCTAGGATTACAAAATAAAGAGTAGGCTAGATACCGAGATAGCTCTCCATATCTGAAATTTATATATCTAGAGTAATAGGATCACAAATAACGTGTTGTCTTTGCTCCTGGTTTAGTGAACAAGTTGGACTAGCAGGTGGCCTAGGATCAACAATTGACGTTCTGATTCCTTAAGTAAAGATTTAAACAAGTGGACTACTAGTATATATAAAGAGCCATTAAGTAGTAAGATAGAAAACTCTCGATGAGCTAGGATTCAGTAAGATCACCATTATTGTCTCCTAAGATAGTATCGCCCTATATCTAGGAAATGATATATCAACAACGAGAACCGACTAATCATGGTAACTTAAAAACTAAAACCTCGTTTATTGCGTTTTATTAGATTAAATATGGTTAATACGTTTTCCTTACATAAGGCTTGACCGCTTCTCTATCTTCTAACTATCAACTTATGTGTGTTAATCGCCCAATCTCAGTCTAGGTAAACCAAAACTCATGCCAGTCTCTTAGGTTGAAAAACCCCCTTTATCGCATTAGTTTAGGTTTAACTTAGGTATAACATAGAATAATTTAGGATTAACTTAGATAACTAATATACTGATAGACTTAAGTATTAACACTTGCTCTTAGTGATCGACACACTACTTACCAATGAAACTACAACTGATCGGGTACACTACCCGTTAGTGTTGTTTTAGGTAAATTTGGCAAAATATAAATAGTAAATCTTGATAATAAATATTAACTACGCACAACGACACATCAGGTCTCAACAAAACTTAGTTGATCACTTGACGAAGGGACTGGCTAGAGACTTGGTTTTAAAGTCTACTGAAGGGATGGGTTTAGAGTCTAATCAAGTCGATGAATGCTAAGATACCCAACTCCCTGTTGAGGAAACTTGGTAGCTGAGTTCAATGTGGAAAGCTTAATGTTGAGTGGACT
>BQNB010006846.1:57273-92126 GCA_026074375.1 Tanacetum coccineum
AGCAAGACGCTAAAAGCACAAGAGTACAAACAAAGCTAGGAAGGAAACAAAACAATACAACCTATAAACCTCTCGAGACTTTAACTGCGAGGGCTACAAAAAGGATGAAAAAACTCTTGCCAAATACTCGACAAGAGAAAAATCCTCATTCGCGGAGGCGGCGCCACCGGTTTTCACTCCGGAATATTTTTGATGCAACCCCAAACAAGCCTCGAGGAACGAAAACAAAGAAAAATGCATGAAAATAAAAGAACCAGTAAGACCCAACATCAACGGCTGCCAGAACCCGCTATCAACAAAGGACATTTATAACTTTCAATTTGGTAGGCTGAAAGCACATTTATAACTTTCAGTTTGTTACCAAATAATTGCGTATAGTGGGGCTGCTATGTTTGGTAGAAGGTAATTTAATTAAGTTTTTATTATTGTTTAAAATAATAGCAAGTAGTGTAAAGTATGTTGCTATTGTGTGTAATGAGTTGTAGAGTAGATGCGATTCTTGGCTATCATAATTTTTCCCGGCAAGACAGCGACGGCGCCGAAAACTTTTTCTGGCTATAAGAAAAAATGCCAAAAAGTTTATTGAAACTCATATATACAAGCAAAATCTAGAAGTCTATAAATGAAAACCTTTTAAACTTGATAATAGTCATAAATCAATTAAAAGAACCGAGAAGTACCTCAAAAGTCACACGTACCTCGAAAAACATGTATGATAGTGGGATGGTGATATTCGGCTCGTGGATGGTGATAGGCCGGTGTGTGCGGTGGTCGGGATGGTCGGGGATGGTTGAGATAGGATGAATTTACGAGTGTGTTTTATTCGCTTTATATATGAATTTAGGTTATAATATTTTTTATATTGGGCTATTTCATTTAGTGGGATGTAACAATTTTTTTTAAATGGGGCTGTTATAGTTTTTTTTAATTAGGCTATTAAATCACATTGACTAAAATAAGTTGTTACAATTTTATTCATTTGTATGTATTAATTTCATTTAATAAGCATATGTTATAATTCTATTCATTGTGTATTACTCCCTCCGTCCCAAAATTATTGTCCCCCAACAAAAAACACACAGTTTAAGAAAAGTGCATTTATTACTGTTTTCTCTTTCTTACTTTTTGACAGAAATACAGTTTTACCCTTAGGTAATTAATTTAAGTCTTCTTTAAAGTTTGTAATAATAATTTCAAACAAGGGTAATATAGTAAACTTGATCAAACTTCCCTATCTATTTTTAGTAGTGGACAATTAAATTGAGACATCCCAAAAAGAAAATGTGGACAATAAAAATGAGACGGATGGAGTAACTTTTTTGCATATGTAACATAAATATTTCCTAAAGAATAAATATTTTTTACTTAAAATTTTTTAAGACTTTTTCTAAAATTAGAATAGGCTAAATGCTTTATATAGTAGTAGAGATTACTCAACTTGAGTTACAACATAAATGTTGAAACAAGACGACAGCGGATAAGATTAAAAGTTGATGAATTTAAACGCCCCATGCCATTTTAGTTAACCGTGCGATCAACTCACCAACAACAATGCATATATAATAACATAAATCACTTGATTTTAAGAGTTATATTCGTGTATATGGTCGCTAGGACCAAGCCGGTAGGCTATACTAGAACCCAGTGGCCCACATCTAACCTACCGGTGTTGACACATCATATAAAGGGATAAGTATATGGGAATCTCGGAAAAGACCAACACATTCTATTAACCGGAAACCCCTTAATAACCATTGGTCCATGGTAAGGACCGAACACATGCAGCTAGCCCGGGATTTAGGGGAGCTTGTCTGTCACGTGGATACGCTCCCTGACAAGAGTGTACAGTAGTTCGGCGGTCATTCCCTAGGTGTCAGGAACATAAAGTATCAAACAGTACTCGGGGTAATATAAATACCCCGAGCACATTCAATGCAAATCCATCTACACACACCATATTTATTATACTTGCATCATGCCTAACGGCCGTATCAATATCAAGTACTTACTCTCACGCTAGAGCTTGGTCTTGGGATAAAACCCGAGGCGAGGCTAACGTGTGTTGTCTTCTCGACAGGCTTGTTGAGCACCAATATTCCAAAAGAGGGCATCTCTTATCCTTCCTAGCGGATCTTTGTATCAACAAATTGGCGCCATCCGTGGGACCCGTTATTCAATCTGCCTAAGTGTTATAGAATGGCATGTCCCGAACCAATCACACCATTAAATTAATGAAGGAACCTCAAACCAAAATACCACCAAAAGCATCATTAAAGGGCACATATCGGCCCTTAAGGAACTCTTGAAAGAACCAAACAATCGAGACCTCATTAAGCCTATGCTCCTGGACTTTGACGACGTCCAGGACGTTAGTGATGACGAAATCGAAGTCAACATGAAAGGGAAGGAAAAAGTGGGTGACGAAGATCTAAGTAAACCATTCAAAGAAGTGCTAAAGTGTCCTTTCAGCAGGAGAATTGTCGAATTTTTGTCACCCGGACACAGAATGCCAGCGAATGCCAAAATATATGACGGAACGGGTGATTTGGAGGATCACGTGGGCCTGTTCGTGGGAATGGGGAATCAAGGGGAATGGCCCATGCCGGTCTGGTGCAGGATATTTCAGCAAACCCTCGATGGCAAAGCAAGAGCATGGTTCGATAAACTGCCACCTGGTAGTATTGGTAATTGGGGGATCTTCAAAGGAAATTTCTAAACAGATTTGGAATGCTCAAGGCATGTGATAAAGACCCGACAGAAATCTCAAAGATCGTATGGAGAGCCAATGAAACCCTTCCCAATTTTAAAGAAAGGTGGGTGAGCGAGTCCAACGCCATTCCTAACGTACCAGAGCTAATGCAAATTTCATCCTTCATGAGTTCCCACAAGTGTCCAGAGCTGTCAAAACGCTTTCGGATAACATACCTAAGACGGTTGACGAGATGTTAAAGAGGGTGGACGATTAGTTACGATCGGAAGAAGCGTTTCGTAACACAGAGTTTCCCAAGGGTGAATTCCAACGAAAAGAAGTACCGCTGGGGCAATGGGGGCAAGGGAATGAACGGCACCAGCGGATGCCTTATAGGAACCACCGTCGCAGACCAGAGCATAGACCTACTTTTAGGACGCAAAAGCATCATGCACCATACGTACCGTCGCACCGTCCCAACCAGGAGTTTTGCCGACCGAGAGAAACCAGAGTGGTCTTGACCCTGGATTCATTGGTAAGTACTCCTCAAAAGATTTTAGCCACGGAACACCAACTACACCTGCCGCAACCAGCACCGTTGGTAGGAGTACCCAGTAAGGAAAACATAAACAAATGTTGTGACTATCAAAATGAAAAGGGCCACAGTACAAATGATTGCTTCCATCTAAAGAAACAGTCAGAGATAGCTTTAGAATCCGGCAAGTTGAATCATTTGGTGAAGGATGTAAGGCAAAAGGGGAAAGGGGAACAATGGAACAACGGTTCAAAGAAAGTCAAAGTAATCAACATGGTACAATACCACGACCAAAAGAGGAAAACCACGTTGACAAACAAAAAGTGGATGAACGTCCCAATAACATTCTCGCCGGTGTTGGCACGAGATCTCTCGGAGGAGGCTTTGGTAGTAGAGGGCGAAATGGAAGGGTATCTCGTCTGGAGGATACACGCAGATGAATGAGCATCAGCTGAAATCATGTTCGAGCAATGCTTCAACATGTTACACCCATCCATCCGGGCAAGATTAGTTGAAACACAAACTACAGTATCAGGATTTTTGGGGGAACATGTTAAACCGTTGGGAAAAATAGAGCTCGACGAATGTTTTAGAGGAAGCGGGCTATGTCAGAGGGCAATAATGAAATTTACTATCATTCCGGCACCTTCCCCGTACAGCATCATTTTGGGGCGCCCAGGCTTAAAGCAGCTTAGAGCCATTCCATCCACCATCCATGGGATGATGAAGTTCCCTACTCCCTGGGGAATTGCAACACTGATGTCCCAAATGCCTATAATATTAGAATGAATGTGGGAAGGAAAGAAGCAAGCGGTCGAGCGGACTGAGGAAACCAAACCACAAGAGAAGGTAAGCCTCACATAACAAGTACTTGTTAACCCCGCTTATCCAGAACAGTTAGTAGTGATAGGAAAGGGTCTCTCATCGGAGGGCTCTACGCAACTCAAAAACCTGCTGAAAAAGAACAAAGACATTTTCGCATGGGAACCTGAAGATATGACCGGGGTGCCAAAAAGAATCATCAAACATTCCCTCAATGCCAACCCATCGATAACACCGGTCAGCCAAAAGAGGAGGGTATTTTGCTCCAAAAAAACAGGGTAATAACCAAAGAAGTAGCCAAATGGCTAAAGGCATGGATAGTCAGGCCCGTGAAATACCCTACCTGGATATCAAACCCAGTCTTAGTCAAGAAAGTAGACGGAATCTGGAGGATGTGCATCGACTTCAAGAACATCAATGTTGCATGTCCAAAAGATTATTACCCATTACCAGAAATTGACAGCAAGATAGAGTCAGTTATGGGTTTCCCACTCAAATGCTTTCTCGATGCATACAAGGGCTACCACCAAGTGCAGATGGCAGAAGAAGACGAGGAGAAAACCGCCTACTACACGGATCAAGGTACGTACTGCTACACGAAGATGCCGTTTGGCCTTAAAAACGCAGGAGCAACGTACCAGCGGCTAGTTGACGAAGCATTCCAGTCTCAAATTAGGTGAAATATGGAAGCGTATGTGGATGACATGGTGGTAAAGAGCAAGTCCAAAAGGGAAATGCTGGCAGATATAACGAAAACATTCGATAACCTCAGAAGAATCAAAATGAAGCTAAATCCAAAAAAAATGTTCGTTTGGGTTCGAAGAAGGAAAGCTCTTAGGATACATGGTTACCTCAGAAGGCATACGGGCTAACCCAGCGAAAACTAAGGACATAGCGGAAATGCAGTCACCCAAAACCTAGGGGTAGATGCAGACCATAGAAGGAAAGCTGGTATCACTAAACCGATTTCTTTCCCGATCAACTAAAAAGTCTCTACCTTTCTTCGAAACATTAAAGAACATCGCTAAAGCAAATAAACATGATTACTAGTGGACAGAAATGGCAGAAAATGCTTTCTAAGAACTCAAAAAGATGATCTTGGACCTACCGGCCCTTACAACTCCACTTTCGAAGGAAACTTTGTTCATATACCGGGCGACATCGAAAGAGGCAGTTAGTGCAGTACTGTTGGTGGTAAGAAAAGGAAAGCAATATCCGGTACGCTATGTAAGCAGAACACTACACGACGCGGAGCGAAACTATGCTCCGCTAGAAAAGATGGCACTAGCATTATGACACGTATCTAGAAGACTGAGAAGGTACTTCGAAGCTCATCCCCTCACCGTCATCAAAGATCAACCAATCATATAAGTTTTAAGCAAAGCAGGTACGTCAGGTAAGCTAGCACAATACTCCGTTGAGCTGGGGGCGTACAACATCACATATGATCCCCGCAGCGCCATCAAAGGATGGATATTAGCAAACTTTATAAACGAAGTACCAGTAGGCAGTGAGACTATGGTGTCATGGCAGACCCATTACACAATTAACCGTCAAACAGTTTGTAAGGAAGAATGGTTACTCTACACAGATGGGGCGTCTAGCGTCAAAGGTTCTGGCGCAGGCTTGGTCCTCATCAGCTGATTGAATGTTAAACTAAACCTTTTATATATATAATATATAATAAAATATATATAATAAGTATAATCTAAAAATAATCAATGAAACCGAGAAGTAGTATAGAATATCCCCGGGTCGTTTATCCCCAACGAGGTTGTGCTTGAGAATCGATACAGTCGGAAAATTGGAGTTTGAATGAGATTAATGATTTAAGAGTGTATAAAGCTAAATTAATCAATAACAAGCAAAAACGATTGAGAAAAACCTAAAAATTATGAAATTAAACTGAAAAACGAGAGCAGGAATCCCGAACAAGGGGTCAAAAACCTAAAATCTTAAAAATTAACCCTACAAAGAAATTTTTACTTCTAATCTACTCTAGGGGACTAATAATGAAGAATGAAAAAGACTAGACCGAAAACGGAGTTAATTTGAGTTAAAACGAGTCAAAACGAAAACCGGGCCCGAGACCCGTTCTTTAAAAATCAAAAGTTTACAAAAATGACCCTACGAAAGTTTTTCTATTTTTCCTACGTAAAATATGACTAAAGAAAATTTCCTAAAAAAGAAAAATATTTTTTTGATAATTTTTGTATTTTTTATGAATTTTTAAAACTTTTAAAGAAATTAAATTATAAAAAATACTAAACTAATTTTAAAAATTCTGAAAAAATTACTAAAAATACTAGACTCTAAAACTAACCTAAGAAAAATAAGAAACCCGAAATTGAGCTTATAAATAAGCTCAGAATAAGCCAATTCGGGCTTATAAGCTAATTGGGCCAAAAAGTGTATAAAACAATAAGGGTTGTAGAGGCTAACGGATAGCCCTACCGGAGCCGAGTGGTAAGTGTGTTTGTGTTTGAGCTAGAGGTGAGGGGTTCGAGTCCCACTCACACCCCTTTTTTATTATGCTACAGTACTTTTTTAAACTCAAATTTTTTTACACAAACTTATAAACCTCATGGAGCTTATCATTTTTTATAACTATGACTTTTTGTCAAAAGCTAAAAATAAGCCAGGAAAGGGGCTCAAAGTTTGGGCAGAGGGCTTATGAGCTTAAAGGCTTAATATAGCTTTTTGATCTGGTTTTTAGCACAAGTTAAGCAAAGAAAGTGGCACAATAAGCTCCAACAAGCAATAATGGACATATAATAAGCAGATAAAATCAAAAATCAACAACTAAAAAGCACAATAAGCTGAAAAGTAAAATTAAGCTATTTCCTACACTATGCTAAAAAAGTCAACTGGCCACTTTTGTGCTTAGAATTAAGCACTTAAAAGGGCTTCCTAAGGTCTGAAACAAAGGGGCTTATTAAAAGAGCTTAAGGGCTTTCTAGAAAAGCCAAAAGCTCAGGATAAGGTTCACAAATAAGCTAGAAAAGGTTACTTGAACCCCACTGTCTAGCACCAGGGGAATTTTTTCAAAGAAATTTTGTGAAAAAGTGAGCTTAAAAATAAGCACCCTAATAAGCTCAAAACCAAAAATCAACTTAAAACAGATGAAAAGTGCCTTGAAATGAACTTGTGCACAAAATTCTAGAACCTAAAACACTGATTTAACCTCCAATTTTTGAGAATGAAAATGGGCAAATTTTGACTTTTAAAATCACAAAGACTATGTTGACAGAATTGAATAAAATGAAAGTAAAACCTAAGGACCTAACTAACTATCTTTGACACACACAAATGACATAATTCTAAACCATACTTGCTCCTATTGAGCTTATATTCAAAAAAATAGCAGCTAACAATCATGGTTACCATCTGATAATTCGGATTTAAAAGTAAACTCATGAAATTTATTTTGAAATGACAGTTTTAAGAGACACTTAAAAAAAACTCTAAAACAAATTCTCAAACCTACAATACTTTTAAAAACAGATGAAATATGCTTAAAAATGACTTGTAAAAGGTGACCCAAAGATACAAGAGTTTTTTATAACCAATATGACCCGTTTGGCACCTTGTGCCAAAACACTCATTTAGATTTTAAAAACTGATTTTATAACTTATAAAGACTGATTGGGCAATTAAAATTTTAAAAGACAACTATTAACTATGCAATAAATAGCAAATAAAAATTCAAATACAATCAATAAAACATACCCCCCTCATCACGGTAAAATGCAAAAGCAAATAAGCACTTGAAAATAACTAATATGCCAAACAGTGAAATAAAGATATTCAAGGAGTCTTTTCGATTAAAGGACTTTAAAACGAAGCATGTAATCAATAGAGAAAACACAAAATAAGACATAAATAAGTAGAAATGCAAGAATAACGCTAAGAATAACGCACTTAATAAGCTGTTGCATAACACTAAAAAAAATTTTAAAAAAAGAAATGTACTCCAATCTTGCTCAAAAACAGGAGTTTATAGATAATATAAAAAACAACACTAAGTAAGGCTCTAACCTACCCTTAGCTTATAAATAAGCTAAACTAAGAACTCAATGAGCCTTCCATGTCAGCCCATTCATCCATAAGCTTGAATCAGCACACCTTTTTCTTTCTTTTTGGTTTCCTTTTCTTAAATACTTGTATCAAATTTTAACAACAGCTTAATAAATGGCTTATGTGAGAGCTTATATGAGGTTTTAAAAAAAACTCTTAGAAGCAAGTGTAATAAACATAAATCTGAATTTCATTGAATTTTTAAAAGTACAAGTACAATAAAGTTGAACTACTTAAAAACTTAAAACTGAACTAGACTAAAAAACTACACACTTTGCCTCAAGGGCTTACAAAAGATTTATATAGAAACGAGCTAAAAAAAAAAAAAAAAAAAAATGGTTTTTGGTCTTGGCCTCTTGTCTCTCTGTCTTGTCCCTTGTGTGCTTCTTTGTAGAGACAAAACAGCTATTTGTGCTTGTTGTGTGTGTAGAAACACAAAGCCAATCTGAGCCATTCATACTTCTTGATGCCCAATCTATCAATCACAACCATTGATGCGAATTTGTACTTAGATTGCCAACCTAGACTTTGACTATGTGGGGAGGGGGGGTTTTAGATTGTTGACGGGTTTGGAAGGTTGTGGTGAAGGTCAACTCGGGATAGGAGGGAAGGTTTGGGGGTTATGAGTTTGGAGGGAAAACTTGTTGATGAAGATTATCCACTAGTGTAGCTTTAAAACATAGGGTGAGGGTTTGTGGGTTGTCAAGAATAGCCCCTCAAGTGTTATACTTTTCTTTTTTCACATTTTGTACTTGTGTTTAATGTAAGTTTGGAAATTGGCATAAACACCCCCTCAGTTATATATGTATATTTGCGAAAGAGGTCCTTTGTGGGGATAATGTTTTGGGATGTTGGCAGAAAATACCCCTGGGGTATTCTTGTTATTTCCACCACAAGTCTTGTTGGTTGTATGACTTTCTAGATTGTGGCAGTTTAGGAACCTTGTGGTATTCTATTTAGGTTATATGGCAAAATTAACCCCCCTCTTCTTTGTTGGGCTTAAAGGTCTTCAAAAATAATATGAGCTTATCGGGCATATTAGAGGGTGCGGGTTTGACCTATTAAGTATTCTTCATTGTCGGCTTTGACTTTGACTGTTGACTTTTTGCTGCTGACCATTTCTTTGACTTTGGTTGACTTTGCTTTTCCATTCCGTGTCCGGTTTTGTCGTTTTGGCTTCGTTTTTCGTCCTTTTCTTAGATATCCGTTCCTGCACAAAACGATTAGAAAAACAAGCAATATTTTTGGTATTTTAATTCCTGTTTGTTATTTTAGCTTGTTTTTTGAAGGTAAATGGTATGTGTAATTAAAACATACCAGTGCACTATATTCAATCACATGGTGGAAGAGTAATATCGTCATTAGCAGTTTATGCATCATTTGAGTACCAGGGTGGGAAGTGTTAGGAGTATAATGATTTAAAACGTGAGAAAAGTTCTTCTAGATTCAATTTATGCTTCTTCAAACGGTCAATCCTAAGTAATATTCTTAATGAAGTATAATTATTTGATAAAAGAGGTACACATAGGTATGATGATTCCTTAAGTCAGTCAGTATTCTGCAGAAAGAAATGAGTACATTTGGGACTTAGTTGACTTAGGTGCTATCATTTTGACTACTTAGAGGGAATAATTGTGACATTCGGGACTTAGTTGACTTTGGTGTTACAATTTATATCATAACTATCCTGAAGAGAGAAATGCGCTCATCCAGGACTTAATTGACTTTGGTGTTGCGGTATCAAGTTCTTGAAAGGGTTAATTGTGTACTTCGGATATCTGGGCTTTATACATTAAGACTGCTTAATTGCGGCTTGAAGAAGTTATGACTCTACTCAAGAAAGATTGCTTTTTAGGGAAACCAACACAAAAACCAAAAACAAAGCACAACCAAAACAAACCAAATTGAGTGGGGGGTCCCCCCCTTTTATGGGGGGGAATACACCCATGGGGGGGCGGAGAAGCTAGACAACATCAACACTGGACATCAACATACCTCACAAGCTCAAGTTACATATGTATCT
Source organism: Tanacetum coccineum (assembly GCA_026074375.1). Lineage (NCBI taxonomy): Eukaryota > Viridiplantae > Streptophyta > Magnoliopsida > Asterales > Asteraceae > Tanacetum > Tanacetum coccineum. The sequence goes on from BQNB010006846.1 coordinate 67,420, forward strand.
GAATCTGTTTCATACTCGAAGTTTGAAGCAAAGACTTTCGTAACTTGGAAAGAAAGTTAAAGCTATGTCAAAGAGTGCTTGAACAGAGATAGATTGATTGAAAACTTTTGAAAAGAACGAAGGTTAATGAGGAGCCTTAGAAAAGGTTGTTGGTGGGAGAGTGTCGAGGGGTGACTACGGCTGCGATAAATGGGTACCATATGATTTCATCATATGTTGTTTCATCATTCAGGTCAAATCTTCGTATATAATAAACATGTGAATATGTTAATAATTAGTGTAGACTTATGGTAATCATTAAGGAGTGCTCGAGTACAAAGTTTTCAAGAATTTTTAGTAATTTAAAAAAAAATTAAATTTTTGTACTCGGCAATATCTTATATTACCTCAATTTAAGAAGAGCATTTAAAATGTTCCTGATGTTTTGTGAAACATTTTGTCCCGAAACGTTTAATCAATTGATATCCCAAAAATAATCAATGGTGAACATTTTGGATAAGGGGAGAAAATGTGATTAAACTGGACTTAAATTATACTGGATTGTGATCATATAAAATGGACTCAAAGTACTCTACACTTAACATGTACTACGATTACGATGCACATGTTAAGGGGGAGCTTTTAGTGATGATGAAAAACTCTAAAACGTGTAAATCTTTTTGATATTTTTATCAAACACTTTGATTTGAATTTTCAATGGTTTGATGGATTTTTTTTTATTTATGATGGATACCCAAAAGGACCGGCCATGTTCATTAATTTTATAGTGATATAAGGTGGTTATGCATAGTTATTCAAATCTTGATCAGCAGAATCGGAATGGATCTTCCCAGGCATTTCCACTAGTTAGGTGTAGAAGTCCTTAGGTATGATACAAAAGGAGAAAAGTGAGAACGAGAATATTGTCCGACTGAGATGGAGTCTAACACTGGATACAAAACCAAACAAGGTGGTTAGTTATGAAGGTCTCGGTAAGCATTGGGAAAAAGGGGGTTGAAGAATGAACAAAGAAATGAAAGATAAAGGGTGAAAAGAAAGAAGCCCTCCATACACTTAGGCAGAAACCGGGTCAATACATAATCTATCGAAAACACTAAGTTGTTGTTTGACATTGAAGACAGTCATGGACCCAGTGACGCTATGCACAACCCTCCCTAGCCACTCAAGGTCTCTCAACAGACTCTTGTTTCATTTCTCACGGAGATTACACGTATTTCTATCAACTTTCTCACTCTGAGTTAGTTGGTATTGAAAAGGTGGTGGTCTACTTCAGCCTCCGATCACTAAAACCAATGTGCACATTGAGTCTAGAGCCAAGAGATCATCTATAAATCTCATTAGGACACTTGTCAAAATTATGCATGCTAAGTCACATAATGTGAATAACAAGATATATATTAAGAGTCCTACGCATTATCCTTGTGATTTTGCCAGAACATCCGAGTGATACTTAAGTATTCACAGTGAAGATGGAAATCCTGCTTGAGCGAACATCAAACAAGCTCATGGTAGGTGACTTGTGCGATTCTTATGAATCAAACTTGTGAGAACTAGAAAGCAACAATGGTGTGATTCTATATGAATCAAACTTGTTCCAGGTTATGCATCGACGATTAATGAATTTTGAATTGCTTAAAACTCTCAATGTGTCACAAAACCACTTTAGCAAGTGACACGTCGATTGATTTTCAAATCAATTTTTCTATTTAATCAGTGAGACAGTAACTCACTCGTTCACTCTTATAGTGTTGTCTGCTTTGAGACGTTCCGATAATGAGAACATGATGAGTACGATGAATCTAATACATAGGTGTTAGAAAGATTCAATACTGCAAGCTGGAAATCCTGTCAAGGATATTCTTCTTAAATTGAATTTACCTGATCACAGATCGATCCTCACGGATTCGAAGGTTACTCCAACCAAACACAGGCAAATGACAAAGCCATATTCGTCCCCCAGCTTTATTGCTAACTGTCTTATTGCATGATACTTAAAGATGGAGGTGAAGGTACCTGATTCCAGCTATCTCAAAGATTCATAACCACATGCTCATACCCGACCGACAAATATAAAGACATCATGAAAGCTATTAAAGCTTTCCAAGTCTACAAATCAAGAATGGTATGAGCATGTCGGTCCATAAGTCACAAGATCACAAGATGACAAAGTCACAAGATGGCGAAACGAGATTATGCTTGGTTGATGATCGCATAGTGATCAAGATCACATCTCCACTTACAAGTAAAGATAAAGGAACAAGCTCGAGCCTAAAGTCAAAGATTACTACAACATATTCACAAAGAGAAAGCCAAGTTAACGACTGAAGACTAAGAGAAATAGCAAGTATGCTAGGTTTAAATTTTGTAAAATGGAGTGACCTCCCTTAGGGGGAGATTGTTGGAAACAAGAAAAGTATCGGTCACTTCCAAGTTGTAATAGTCTTAGCCCGTAGTATGTTATATGATTAGTCTAGTAAGCTAGTCTGGCTCAAGGCCCATGGAAAGCCCGTTAAGGCCCATGGCCGGCCATGTATGTAGTTTATATACCCTCTCCATGCCTTGGAGAGGGTGGTTGGTGGTTTCATTTTCTCATTTCACACATATTATTATTATCTTCCATTCCATATCATCTTTCTCTCTCTAGAAACTTTCCAACCCACTTCTCTCTCTAGTTCTTGCATATCATTAAAGATTACTAGTATTCTTCAGTAACGCTTTTATCTTGGATAGTTGCCTGATTCCTTAGGTTAGACAAGGTTCTAAGCTGGTTGTTGGTTGGTGGATATCGAGAAGTAAATGTTTTGCCAATGAAAGTCATTGCCTTGTTTAGACTGGCTATTGGATCATCAGAAGGAAGAAATGAAGGGACAGTAAGTCTTGAATCTAGTTGTGGAAATGATGCTTATGGTAATTGATGAATATCATGTACTTGGTAGGATTGGTGAGGAACCACTAAAGAATGAGTAGCAACAGGTGCCTGGTAAGTGTGTTGCTAAACCAATGAAACATCATGTAACTGTTGTGGTGTAAGAGGTGAGTAAAATTGCTGAGCAATTGGTAAGAGCTGTTGATGATCAGGAGTCTGATTGGTGTAAGATAGAGAAGAGTTTTATGTGTTAGCCACCAATGCGAGAGGATTCAGAAATCGTTCCTTCATCAGACGCACTTCATTTGCATGAGCTTGATGTTGCCGTAAGTAAGCGTACAAGTAATCAAAATTGGTGTTATGCAAATCCTTGGCTTACTTCACATCCGTAACAAACTTGCTCCATTCAGGCTAATGATGATTGATAAACTTTGTATTAATTTAAATAGGTTTCATTTTCATTCCAATAATGTGCATGTCATTTATCAGCTGTGCAAACCTTATGTAATACGAGTGAATTGTCTCTCTAGGCACTGAGGTAAATGTATCAAACTCATCATATAACTTTGACTCTCTTTCCTGCAACGAGATTTCAGAACCTTAAATGAGTAATTTGACTCTTTCCCAAATGCCTTTTGGCTCAGTATGATGATTCACCATATTATAGATGTCTTGTGGTAAGCCTTGTAGAACAATGTTTGTTGCTTTTATGTTACAAGCTTCACGAATCTTTTCTGTATCTGTGAGCTCATCATATCTCCTATCTTTTACGGTTGTAGGTGTAGTTTCAGTTCCAGGTTCTATAACTGTGCCATATTTGAAAGGATCCTTGAGAACTAAGCCAACTAGTATCTTACCGTGTTCATTCCCTTTGATGTAGAGTAGCATTCGATTTTCCCATGAACTATACTGAGTCTTATCAAGCATAGGGGGCGATTGTCAGCCCCTGCTACAATCACATTTTCTGCCAAAGACAACATCTTGAAATGATTGGTGTATGAAAAGATATAAATGGATCATTCAGTGAAAGGTAGTTGTTGTGTTGCTGTTGAAGGTGATTAATACTTGTTCAAAGTGAAATTAAAGTCCGTGAAATGAAAACAAAGTCCTTAAAGTCCAAAATAATACTCAAATGATGAAACAGTAACTTAAACCGCGGGATAATTGACTTATTCCGCGGGATTTTACAAGTATTGAAATTGAGTGATATTTTGTGGGAATTAAGAGATAAAACGCAGAATTGTCCTTATTCCGCGAGATTTTACAATTCTTAATTCGCTTGAGGAAAGACCTGTATTTCGCCGAGTTAGGATAAAGTTATTCCACGGGATAGAAATTATATTCCGCGGGACAGCCTCTATGTTTCGCCTGAATAAAATAAGTTATATTCCGCGAGAATGAACCTTATTCCGCGGAGGTACCTTGTAAAATAAAAAAAGATATTTCGTCGAAAACCTGTATTTTGCCTAAGAAAAATCATGTATTTCGCCTGACAAAGATAAGGTATTTCGCCGAAAGAACATGTATTTCGCCTAACTTATTCTGCGGCCACTTTGGTTTATTCTGCAGACAATTAGGTCTTATTCTGCATATTTTACCTGTATTCCACGGAGAAGAAGATTCTTATTCCGTCGATATGAGTTGTACGAACCTTAACCCAAAAATCACCCAAAAAACACAAATTTTCATGTTTTCTCTTGATTCTTTTTTTTGCAAAAACTAAGTTGATCTTTTATGCTATATTCTAGGAAGATTAAAATCATAACATAACTTTAAAGGTTTTTTTTAACATATCCAGAAATGGTTTGTTTCTTTAGATTTTCATGACTAGTAACCCAAAAACACCAAAAAAGCTTGATTTTTGCAAGAGAAATCGCACACAAAACACACTCAATCACCCCATGGCGACTGATACCAATTGTAAGATACTAAATATCTAATCACACAACACTATAATGGAAGAAATCTAGAGAGAGAAAAAGAGAGGTTGGAACACTTAGAGAGAGAAAAAGAAATAAGAAAATGTGTATTAACTAAATGAACCAACACCCTCTCCAAGGCATGGAGAGAGTATATATACTTATATGTTTCGCCGGCCACCCATGGTTAGTCCATGGGTCGGCCCGGTTAGCTTATGTTTATCACACGTTTACACTACGAGCTAAGAACGATAATATTGGAAGTGACTGAGACTTTTTTATATTCCTAACACACTTTTTTGTCATTTTGTATTGGTTATAATATTCACACACTTGGAAATATTATGGTCCATACTACTTTTACTTAACGTTACTGATTGCTAAAACCTATAAACTCACCAACTCTATGTTGACATTTTAGGATGTATTTCTTAGGTTCTTAATTACTTGTATGGTTAGCACTTGGAGCATCTTGCGGTCTTATCATCATGAAGATTTTATGCATTACTTAAGCGCTCGATGTGAACTTAAAACTTCTTTTTGTTTGTATTGTGTACTATTAAAACTTGTCCTTTTTAAACTTTATTTATCGAATGTGAATTTTCCAAATGACTCATATAGAGGTCGTTCTTTATGACTATTGTCTTTATGTTATAAGGTCACACCCCAGGGTACCTTTTGCTGTGATATTTTGGGGATGTGACAATATATGTCAATCTGATGAGCATTTAAAGAGGGATTGTCCTACGTATAATCACAAGAAATCTTAAGGTTTTGTCAGGAATGAAGATTAGGTATAATTTTGATGTTATAAAGGTTATGAGTGTTGAAGAACTATTAGACTTGATCATGGATTTAGGGGGCTCAAACCATATGACTTACAAGATATATTACTTGTTTTATTTTAAGGAGTATGATGGTGGTAATGTATTGTTGGGTGATGGCAGAGAATGTCGTATACGGGGGACAGGTGAGGTTAGAGTACAAATGAGGGATGGGTCAAGTTTTGTATTGGACAACGGTAGGTATGTTCTGGATTTAAGATGAAACTTGAAAAAGAGTGTTTTACCGTGAAGATGTAGTTAGGAAAGATCAAGGTTATAAAGGGTTCGTTGGTGGTACTATCGGGAACAAGAAGGGTCAGGTAGTGACCAGAAATACATTGAAGGGTAGAAAACAGTTAGGAGAATATCATATTGTGTGGAAGATCAAGATGGGTAATGTTCTTGATTCTTGTAACCAGGGGTCTACACAACAATGTACGAAGAGTGAGGTCGCCTAACATTTGTGTGTTGTAGGGATACAACAAAAAATAAGTTGGTTATGGAGACGAACGTGACACTCTTATCTAAGGTACGTTGTTTTCTTATTCAGTCTGGTGTGTCCAAGGTTTTTTGGACACAGGATACAACCAAGTCTACATATATATTGAATAGGCCACCATCATCAATGATTGGGTTCTTGACGCCTATAGATATGTTGGGGTTTTTTGGCTAGCTTGCTTATCTAAAGCAAGGGATGCTTAAACTGGGGAGGTCAAGTGCATATTCTTGGGATATCATGAAGATATGAATGATTGTCAACTTTGGAGGTTTAATGACGTTACTTCGAAGGCAGTGCTTTACAGGGATATGGTTTTCAGTGAGACTGAGGAACACAAGAAAACTTTCATTGGCTTTGGTGTAGGTACGTGTTCAGTGCAAGTGTTGCAGGAGGGTGAGTTTGAGGTAGAACCGCAGGAGGATCATACATTTGAGGTGGAACCTCAAGAGAATGTCGGTCATGTAGTTGTTTCATAGGAAGTAAAAACTCAAGATTTGATACACTATCATTCAGCAAGTGAGAGGGAGCAACACTTAGCACGGGAACTATTCAGGTGTAAAGAAGACATTAAAGATGCTCCTTTTGCAATTTCTGAAGTGAAGAAGATATATGTTCACGAGTTATTGACTTTCGATGATACATTTTCTTTTGAGGTGATTTCTAAGTGAAAGGATGGATTGAAAGAAGAAATGGATACTTGGTTAGATGTGTGTTTCCTCGGCAACGGTTGCCAGAAAAGCAGTGATGACAACGATGTTTATTACTAGGACTTACACCATGTAAGTTCATATATCTATCTCTCTATATAAATGATATGGTTTTTTCTTGTGGATGCAAGGATGAGATCTGGGTTACCAAGGGCTTACTGGATAAAGCACATGGAAATGTACTTGGTATGGAGATCGCCAGGGATGTGAGTGGTAATACTCTCAGGGTGTCACAGTCCATGATTTAGAACGGTAAGTAGGTACAAACTTTGTTGAATGGGCACTTCATACTGTCATTGGTGGGTATTCTATCAAGGGACTGTGATGTAGAAAAGAATGGTAAGTGGTCATATGCATATGCGGTTGAAAGCCAGGAATATCAGGTGGTCTGCATGAGACCTGACATAGCATCGACCGGTGTGGATACGTTAGATGGGTTTGATCATGGGTTACTAACAAACGTAAAGGTTTTTGTGGATTTTGACTACGCTATGGAAAGATCAATCACTGTCATGGGTAGGTTAATCACAAGGTACGGGTTAATGATACACGAATGTGTAAGGAGATTTGAAGCTATATTGCTACACATGGTAGCTTTATTGTCAATTGAAGTGGAGTATATAAAACTTACAGAGGCTGTGAAGGAGGCTATTTGGCTAAGTCACGAACTAAGCTAAGGATAGTGGCGGTCGTTGCTACATGTGCCTTACAAAGGCGGCCCCTAGTACGAAGTTCAAGTATCAGTATAAGCTAATATGGTACTAAGGTGGAAATTGTTATATTTAGTATCCATATTAGCTAGTGTTTTAAACTTGAGGGGTTTAAGTGTTAGTTTTAGTTGTTAGTCAAGTAGGACACGGTTGTTTGCATGTCTGGTCGCCCTGCATGACAATCTTTTATAACAACCGACTAGTTTGTTTCATTGTCTTTCAGCCGACTTTTAACTTCTATTAGGAGAGGTATTCGTTCCCCCTTATCTCTATAAAAGGAGGTGAGGAGGGATGTGCTTTGTACCGTTTTCTTTTCCTTCGTTCTCAGTATAAAATCGTTTGGGAACAAGATTACGTGTAATGTGTTTTTTACTTATTAAGTCGAGGTTAAGGTTATTGCAAGGGTTGTTTGTATTCTTGTTTTAGTGTTACTTGATCATATATTTCGCTTCTAGTTAACCGAGTTTGTTAGTTCTTAACTAAGAGCATGAAATCTATATCAACAACAGCCATTTTTTATTCTTTAATTGGGTGATGCATCCTTTTTCTAACGACTTAATTGTCGCTTAAGGTTATATGTTTATGAAGATCAAGTAAAGTAAGGATATGATATCCATCCACAACAAAATTAACCATGAACAAATTAGAATGAAAGGTAGTTATAGTCACAGACGAGTCAAGTGGTATAGGCGAGGTCAAGTGGTATTGGTGGTGGTGATTGACGAAGGTGGTGGTGGTGGGTCGTCAGAAAACCAGTTTGCCAGAAAATCATTTCAGAGAAGATGGTGATCGATTAATCTGTTAATTGTCTTCAAGTGCAACAAAAAAAAGTTGGGTATACTAAATTTAAAAAAAATCGAGTACTTTAAATTAATATGGGGTATAAGTTGAGTACATATTTAACCGATTTGCCCTTACCCTAATTTTTTTATTTTATTTTCTACATCAAATTACAAAATCGAATATATTAAAATTTTAAAACTAACCAATAAAGCTTTAGAAATAATCTCCTTTTTTTCTTTTTTCTTTGACAATTTTGACACTAAGTATGTTAGAAAAATGACTTAAACTCTAGGGGTTTGTTTGAGAAATTTGGTAATTTGTTTGACTTGTCCACCAAGTTTGTTTGGAATTTAGAAACTATCCTATGACGATTAGTTTAGCCTATAAATAGGAATTGATAGGTTTAGTTTTCTTTGTACCTTTTGAATTTGAATTAGGGTTTGGTACCTTTGAATTTGTTTTTTATTTGGTTTGATAATTTGAATAAAAATTCCGCTTTGTTTGTTCGAATTTGTTTGTTCGTTTTGTGCTTTTGATTACCAACAAGTGGTATCAGAGCTAAGTTTGTTTAACCATGAAGAAGAAGAAAAAAAGGTTTTGTTTTTTATCTGGTTTGAAGAATCGACTAGTGAAGTATCGATCTATTGGTTAGGATTTCTTAGAATTCAATTCGTCTATTTGGTTTGGTATTTGATTAAAGCTTCCGCTTCGTTTGTTTGATTTTGTTCATTGTTTCGTGATTTTGAATTACCAACAAGTGGTATCAGAGCCAGGTTCGTTTGACCATGAAGAAAAAGAAGAAAAAAAAGGTTTGTTTTGATTGTTTTTTTAGAGGATTCATTAGGATTCCTTAAGACTGGGCCTCTATAACTCACGTGATAATAGTACGTTGGATTTTGTTGTTTTGAAATTAGTTTGGAAAGTATTTTGTGTTAACTAAGGATTTTGGATTTGATCGGTTGGTTTAGATTTTGAGTGACTGTTGGTTTGAAGACTACTCTACAATTGCGTTAGTTTGTTGTTTGTTTTTTATTTGGACCGTAATTCTTATTACATAAGTGGGTCATTAGAATTATTATCCGTATTAAATTTGGGGCGTTTGAATTATTAGAGCTCGTTCGTCAAGTTATTTATTAACTTAAATTTGTTTGATACGAATAATAAGTTTGAAGTTGGACCGTAATACTTATCAAATAAGTGGTTCATTGGAATTTGAATTTGGTATTTGAAATTTGAAGATCGATTTGGTGTTTGAAGACTTAATTACTATTAGGTCGTTTGGAATTTGTTCAATCGTTGAAAATTTGTTAGTATGTAAATTTTGGAATCTTTGTTTGTTGGGTTTTTAAAGTTGGTTGCTCGAATTTAAATGTCTTTGTTGAAGATCGTTCGAGCCGATTTGTTAGTTTGGTTGACCGAGTTTGATTTGTCGGTTAGCATTTGATTGTTCGTTTTGAAATCATCGGCGTTTGCTTTGGATCGATTTTGTTTCGGATTGGTTTGGGAATCGATCGTTTGTTTTGAATTTGGCTAGCATCTCTAGCGTTTGGAATTTTGAATTTGAAGACGAAAGATTCGTTTGGTTTGAAGTTTCGAGCGAAGTTCAAATCACGGTGGAGATTGTTAGAAAAGTGATATAAACTCTAGGGGTTTGTTTGAGAAATTTGGTAATTTGTTTGACTTGTCCACCAAGTTTGTTTGGAATTTAGAAACTATCCTATGACGGTTAGTTTAGCCTATAAATGGGGATTGATAGGTTTAGTTTTCTTTGTACCTTTTGAATTTGAACTAGGGTTTGGTACATTTGAATTTGTTTTGTATTTGGTTTAATAATTTGAATAAAGCTTCCGCTTTGTTTGTTCGTTTTGTGCTTTTGATTACCAACAAAGTACTTTTATGCATTTCCTTTGTTAGATGAAAAATGATGAGAAAAATTTAACTTTAAATTTTATTGGCTAAGAGGAAGCCTCGATCTTGTAGTTCAGCTCTCTTATTGATTGATATGAAACATCAATTTTCAAATGCATCGGTTCCCTTATTATATAATAGTATAATACAAAGTTATAAACTTTTTTTATAAGATAATTTATAATATTTTTTTAATATCATTCAAGGTTATAAATAGTGTGAGGCATGGCGTGACGGTATGACCAAGCCTCACCCCGTAAAAGTCAAGGCGAATTATGACGTGACTTAAAGCGGCACAAAATATGAAAATATCTATAAATTTATATATTTATATTATATTTTAAATATATTGAGTTACAAAAAGTGTCATACATAAGAAAATAAAGTAAATAAATTATCTTTGCATGTAATTTTTTTATTTTTATAATAAACAAACGATTTTTATCGTAATTGAATTCAAAAGCCTTCACGCATCACAATTTATCGCGCCCTATCACGTTTTGTACTTCTCATCGCATGTCAAGCCTATAGCATAAGCCTTGGTCTATATCGTAGCGTGGAGGTCACGCCTCACATCTTTGCGAGACCTTAACGGCGTCATAACGCGCCTTTTAGAACCTTGATATCGCTACACTCTTGTTGAATTTTTCTTAAAATCTTAAAATGAGTGATGCATTGAGTGAACACTTGTATCATTCACTTATTTCAGTTAGTTACTCGTTACTCCGTATGTTATTGGTTTAATATGGTACACAAAAGTTTTTTTTCTTCTATAAACAGTCTTATGCCCATCTTTGTTATAATGTGCCCTTGCGACTTGCAAGTATTGGTAGCGAAGATAGTTTCATGACAACCATTGGCTAAATATATTATATGTTTACACTGTACATTTTGTCAGGGGCAGACCCGGGGGTTTACAGAAACCCGATTAATGTTTGTCGCGTAATGTAATTTTTTTTGTAAAAGTTCTTGATTTCTTCAAAATGAACCCGGTCCTAAAATTTTGTGTCACGTAAATATTACTTAATCCGAAATTTTGGGTATTCAGATATATGAATTGAAAAAACTTAGCTAAAATAAGGGTTCTAACATAAAACCGTCATCGTAAATTTCGGATATCCAAATTTGTGATATAATTAGTTATTAGCAAGTCCCTTAAATTTCTTAAATTGATAACAAAAAATTATTGTCGAAAATGTCACATTTCATATTTTTGCTTTAGTCCACAAAAAACCATGAGACGATTCTAGGGGCGGAGCTATGGGGTTTCGGGGGTTCATGGGAACCTAATAGATGTTTACCGCGTAATGTAATTTTTTTTAAAAGTTCCTCAATTTTTCAAAATGAAGCTGGTCCCAAACTTTTGTGTCACGTAAATATTACTTAATCCGAAATTTTGAGTATTCGGATACATAAAACTTTTATCAAGAATTTAGGATATATGAATTGAAAAAACTTAGCTAAAATAATGGGTCTAACATAAAACCGTCATCGCAAATTTCGGATACCCAAATTTGTGATAAAACTAGTTATTAACAAGTCCTAAATTATTTAAATCGACAACAAAAAACTATTGTCGAAAATATCTCATTTCATATTTTCGCTTTAGTACACAAAAAAACCATTAAATGATTTTGATACCTTCATAATCGTATTTACCTCTTTGAAAAATCTTTATCTTCTAAATAACTTTATCTAAATTCATACGCTAACCAGAGATTTCAAATCTGTAGAAAATATAGGCATCCAATGAAAAAATCGAAAACCTAACAACAAAAAACAAAAAACCGAAAAGACCAAACATAACTTTTGGTTCGGGGTTTGGTTTTAGTCACCCCTGATCAAAACCCTTTATACTCGTTAAAAAATTTATGTGCACCTGATAACTTAGTGTTCTGGGTCTGCCCCTGCATTTTGTATGGATAGAGTACATCTTTACATGTATATTGAAGCGATTTCTATGTTTCAGTTACATACAACATCAATGATCTTTTTTTCTATAATTTCCAACAGAGATTTCATTATTTCCGCATATATATTAAACATAACCAAGAGCATTAGAGGTATGTTTGGAAGACAGTTTTTAAGACCATTTTTGAGCAATTAGCGTTTAGCATTTAGCATTATTATTATAAAGCTCGTTTGGAAGAAAGCATTTAGCGTTACGTTATTTTACACATTAAAATTACACTTACAGTTATTCTACCAAACACTTTTATAAATTGAACTGCTACCGCTAACTGACTACTGTTAACTGCTACCGCTAATTTCAACAAACACACCGCAGGTGTCATGGCATGGCTTTGCCATGCCATTTGGGCCCCACCATTGCCACATCATTTCAACACATCTCAAAATACCACATCTCTTCTAAACACCACAACTCATGTCATTTGGGCTCCACACACCCACAATTGTATTTATTTTTTTCAATTTTTTCAAACAAACTAAATTTATTTCATTCAAATAAAAATAAATACCAAATTAAAAATATAAAATTGTAAATTTATTTTTTATAAAATAAAAGCACATCAAACTATCCATTGTTTTATAAACAAATTTATAAATGACAAACAAAATAAAACTAAAGGACTTACAATATAAATTTAATTTTAAAAAAACAAATAACCCAACTGCCATCTTCTTCTTTGTGAACCTGCAACGACAAAAAAAATACACACACAAAGAAAACACATACACACACATAACCCATATATTACAAACAAAATTGTAAATGACAAACAAAATAAAACTAAAGGACTTATAATATAAATTTAATTTTTATAAAAAAAATAACCCAACTGCCATCTTCTTCTTCTTTGTGAATCTGCAACGACAAAAAAAATACACACTGTGAAAAAAAAGAGTTTTTTCTCTCCCCTTAGGGAGAGAAAATGGAGATTCCAGCCGCCACCTTAAACCTAGTCGTTCACTCCTAATAACTCTAATCGTATTGTTCATTACTTCTAAACCAATCATTCTATGATCGTTTCTTAGGGTTTTAAATTTACGTTTGAGTTTTCTTGATGTTTTTATGGGATTACGGTTGGAATGCTTTGTCAATCGACACCCTTTTTGAGGCTTGGTTCTATACGTGTGTTATCCTATATATAATCTGATCGATTACATGCCTTTTAATTAGGGTTCTGTTTTTGATTAAATTTATATTAGGATGGAACACGTTTGGGTTGGATGGGTGTTTGGCCGTAACAATTTCCCTTGTTCAGGGGGTTTAATTGTTAACTTGTTCTTAGGGACGGTCATGGATCTGTTTTGCTTCCATATCGTTAGGGTTGAGAACACCTGGATTGCATTGTTGTTTATTTGGTGATTAGGGTTCTACCCTAATATCTTACTATCAAATAACCGATGACTGGATGAGGTGGGTGATTGGCTGCGTAACGAGATTCCGCAAAACCCTAATATTTAGAGGTTTTGGGCCGATCTGATTGATACAGCCACTGGGGGTGTAGCTACTATTAGGGTGACGGTGCTGTTTCTACCTATGTTGATCCATCAAGATGTCATCACGTATTCCCATTTGGAAGTTCGAACTGAAATCCTATATTGTTAGGGTTTCGTTTTAATGGTTGTTAAGAGGTGGCGATTACTCTCGCTTGGGTTGATCTCAGCTACTTCTTGGTATTGATATTGGATCGACTGCCGTGTGTTGTAACACGGTGATTAGGGTTTGATTTGTGTGAACGTAACTAAATGCACACTCTCAGTGTATTACAATAATCCTAGTTTTATAGGGTTTTGTCCCATTCTTGGTGCCATTAGTCCCTTTTATTCGTAGGCCGTTTGGAACATGTTGCAATGGGATTGACATCCTTACATCGTTGATTTCTAGTGTGCGTGTTGGTTAGATCACGTTCATTGGCTGTCTTCTGCTCATGTTCTTTGGTTTTGGATCGATCCATTTGGTATGATAAAGGTAAACCTAAATTTTCAAGTTTAGTATTATATTTTGGATGTGATCGATTCCTGCTAGTATTTATCCTCTATTGAAGTGGATCGGTAACATCGTTTGGCCGTTCATGATGGAGGAGATGGAACGCGTACCAGTGCTGATGTCTTGATTGTGTGATGATACAAGATTTGTTGGTAGCCTAATACATTAGTTGTTCAAATGCAATCAGGTTTGTGTTAGCAGGATTGTAATTGATGGTGTGCTTAATGCTCCGGTTTCTAAAGCTGTTGTTGGTCAGAAAAGACATAATTCATTGAAGGTCGTGCATTGCGGTTATGTTTTAGATGTCTATTGGTTCGTTCTTTAAGGAAGTTTGCCGCGAAGGCAATTTGGAAGTTGCTACTGAATTACTCTGCATGGGTAATGCTTATTTAGAGTTAATACATTTTTGTGTTAGTTATGACTCGGTCGAATTTTACAGGAGCTAATTGTACCATTCTAGATGCTTAAAAGATAAAAATATAATGGTTGTGTCTTCCTTCTTGGTTGCCATAAAGACTGGGTGTCAATTCTTATTGTAAAATTGTTTTGGTATTGGCATTGCGGTGTATTCTTGTTATGCCCATGAATGGCTGGGTGTAGGATTTTCACCCTACACCTTTGTACTTCAAACCTTGTTTGGTGTATTACTATTACCGAAGAGGAAACTCTTAATACCATAAAAAATACACACCGACACAAAGAAAACACATACACCACACTCACAACTACACCGACATATTATTTTAAGAAATCACGCGTATAAAAAAAAAGGGTAAATACACTCCTCTCTTATTCGCCGTCTAGAAAGGAGATCATCGATTCGGGCGAGCCAAAGTGCGGGGGTGTGTGGCGCATGGCGAGCTTTCGCGTCGCCGAATACCATGCCGAGCATCGAAAACGGTTCACGGGCGTGTTGCGCCATGCCATGACACGTATTTCTCTAACGTAATGGCTGATGTTAAGTTTTTTTTAACGGCAAGTTAGTAGTTAGTGATTCGATCCCACGGTGACATTTAATTGGGCAGTATGCAAGCCTCGAACCTTCTCCTTAGGGGATAAACCCCACTCCGACTTCTTTTTATTTCCGCCCCTGAAGGTTCATGGTGATACTCGAACCTGAGACCTCTTCAAAGATACCTCTCTAAGGTTACTCTTGATGGTCAATTGAGCTAGCCCAATTAGTTAATGGTTAATGACTGATGTTTAGTTATATGGAGTTGTAAAGGGATCGGTTTCAGAATGCGACTAAGACGAAATGATCTGACCTTCCAACTGATGTTTAGAACAAGCAAATGAACCCGCGCGTTGCGGCGGGGCTAATTTTTTCCAGAATATTTTTTTTACGTTTCGGGGGGTTTTTTTTTGCCGATGCGTTATGCGGGGCTAATTTTTAATATTTTCTTTTTTTGTATGATTCGGGGAAATTTTTTTTGCGTTGGGACGGGCTAATATTTTCTTTTTTTGGGACGGTTTTGTAAACTTTTTTACGGGAACTTTTGTGTAAGAAAATCGTAAATAGTTAAAAGGTGAGGGTCCGTTTTGTATTTTTTTTTACTTTGGGTCAGATTTCAGGCTAATTTTTGGCTCGTTTTTTTTTTTTACTTTAGGCCAGATTTTGGGCCACATTTTATGCGAATTTTAGGCTAGTTTGTCGACAAATGTGTATATTAGTAATAATTTTTTTTATATGGCTTATGTGATGGGCCTCATGTTTAAAGTGTTGTTTTTTTAAAACTTGACGTGTTTTTCTTGTTATTTTTTTACGGGATTTTTTGTGTCAAGAAAAATGTAAAATAGTTAAAGTTGAGGGACCGTTTGGTTTTATGTTTAACTTCTGGGTCAGATTTCAGGCTAATTTTGGCTCGTTTTTTTTTTTTTTTTACTTTAGGCCATATTTTGGGCACAATTTTTATGCGAATTTTAGGCTAGTTTTGTCGACAAATGTTTATATAGTAAATAATTTTTTTTATTATGGCTCTATGTGAGAAACTCATGTTTCAACAGTGTTTTTTTTTGTATGTGAGTTTTTTTTAATTTAATGGGGTTGTACGTTTGTGAACCATAACGATTATTTTGTATTAGGTATCGAAGATGTTATTCCGCGGAGTATTTTTTATTTATTGAATAATTTCGAAACTTTTGTAATTACTTTTTTCCCTCCTGACTTTGTGTTGCATACCCAAATTAAAAAAAAAAACAAAATGAACAAAATAATAAAAAAAAAAAAACTAAAAATCGGGATGGCCCAAATGGGAGCCCGTTTAATTTTTAATATTTTATTTTTTTGTAGGATTCAGGGAAAAAACTTTGCGTTGGGACAGTCTTAATATTTTCCCGAATATTTTTTATTGGGGACGGTTTTGTAAATTTTTTTACGGGAATTTTTGTGTAAGAAATCGTAAATAATTAAAAGGTGTGGGTCCGTTTTGTATTTTTTTTTACTTTGTATCAGATTTTAGGCTATTTTTTTTTGGGTTTTTTTTGGCTAGTTTTTTCCGGTATTTTCTTTTTTTTGTATGATTCGGGAAAAAAGAAATTGTTGCGGTTTGTGGAAGGGTTAATCTTGTTTCCCGAATTATGTTTCTTTTTTTGGGGACGGTTCGATATCTTTTTATTTGGGTTGCCGGAATTTTTGTGAATATTTTTGATTGAAGTAAAAAAAGTTGTGAACAATAAAAAACTTGACGTGTTTTTTTTGTTATTTTTTACGGGGATTTTTTTGTTGTAGAAAATCGTTAAATTAGTTAAAAGTTGAGGGACTGTTTGTATTTTGTTTTACTTATGGGCACGATTTCAGGCTAATTATGGGCTAGTTTTTTTTTTGACTTTGGGCCACATTTTATGCGAAATTTTAGGCTCGTTTGTCGACAAAATGTGTGTATATTAGTAATAATTTTTTTTTAAATGGCTTATTGTGTTGGGTCTCATTGTTTAAAGTGTGTGTTTTTTTTTCTATATGCGTTTTTTTAATATAATGGGTTGTACGTTTAGTGACTTATCGAATTATTTTAAAGTTATTAGGTATCGAAGGATGTTTCCGCGGTTATTTTTTATCTGAATAAATCAAAAACTTTTGTAATATTTTTATTCCACCTCCTACTTTGTGATACAAATTAAAAAAAAAATAAAAACAACATAATTATTAAAAAAAACTAGAAAATTGTGAGCCGTTAATTATTACATTTTCTTTTTTTTTATGATTGCGGGGAAAAAAATTACCGTTGCGGTGGGTAATATTTTCCCGAATATTTTCTTTTTTGGACGTTTTTTTTTGTAATTTTTTTATTGGAATATTATGTGTAAGAAAATCGTAAATAGTTAAAAGGTGCATGGTCCGTTTTTGTATTTTTTTTATATTTTGGGGCCAGATTTTAGGCTATTTTTTGGCTATTTTTTCCGGATATTTCCTTTTTTGTATGCATTGGGAAAAAAAAAATTGCGTTGGGACGGAGAGTTAATTTTTTCCCGAATTTTTATTTTTTTGGGACGGTTGATATCTTTTTATTTAGGCGATGAATGTAAAAGGTTTGAGAACAATAAAAACTTGGAAACGTGTTTTTTTTGTTAATTTTTTTACGGGATTTTTTTGTTGTAATGAAAATCGTATTAATAGTTAAAAGTTGAGGGACCGGTTTTGTATCTTTTTATTACTGTGAGGCAGATTTCAGGCTAATTTTGGGCTAGTTTTTTTTTTTACTTGGGCCGGATTTTGGGCCACATTTTATGCGAATTTTATGGCTAGTTTGTCGAACAAATATGTAATATGCTAGTAATAAATTTTTTTATTGGCTTATGTGTTGGGCCTCATGTTTAAAGTGTTTTTTTTTTTTTTGCTTTATGAGTTTTTTTTTTTTTAATATATGGGCTTGTACGTTTGTGACCATATGATTATTGTAAATATTTTTTTTTCCTTATTTGTGCATACAATTTTAAATAAAAAACAAAAACAAAATACTTAAAAAAAAAAAACCAAATCGGGCTTTGACCCAAATAGAACCCGTTACATGTAGCAAAATGGACTGCGTTTTTGTCATGGACCAACTGATGTTTAGAATAGATCGATGACTTAATTAAGTATGATCTTCGGTTTTTCTGCCTAAAACGAATTAGAATAAATGTGAAGGGTTTGTTCATTGTTGAGGTTGCTAGGCCCATTTATTTAGAGGCCCCTATATACTTAAAGCCTATTAGTTTTAGTTTGAAGTCGTTTGGACTTGTTAGAGGCATTTATTTGAAGAAATATGCTAACAATCAAAAGAGGTGTATAAAAAAACATTTAAAAAATGAAGTGTTATGTTTTGACTATGTTAATCAAAGAGGAGAGAGAAATTATTGCAAAAACCACGAATCAAAACATAACACTTCATTTTGTGGATGTTTTTGTGTAAACCTTTAACTAGGGTCGCAATGACGGAGCTAGACAATTTTTTGTAAGAGGGCCAAGAGTGTAATTCTAATGATGTAGGAGGCCAAAAGTGTACTAATATTTTTTTACGATATAAAATTTGATAAAAAATACATTAGGGAGAAATTTTTTGGGAGGGCCACAACCCTCTTTGGTCTCTACATAGCACCACCTATGCTAAGGGTTGTTATTGAGTCAAGTCGAGTTCGAGCTTGACTACGTCTCAGCTCGGCTCGCAAATCATAAGATAGGCTTGATCTTGACTTGATAGCTTGACGAACTTTAATACTAATCTTAAGCTCAGTTCGAGTAAGGCTCGAGCTCGGCTCATTATGTGTTTGAAGCTGGTTTATTGGGCTTGGGCTTTGACTTGAGCTCGATAAAAAATCGACTCAATCAAGCCAAGCTCAAGCTCAAACTCAATTGCTTGATAGAAAATTGACTTGTTTGAAGTCTTACTTTTAACTTGGTATTTTAAACTCGGTTTTTGTCATTAAATAGCAAAGTCTCCATTTTTAATATATCATTTGATTATGTGAACAAAGTTGTTCTATTTACTGTTGCAAACTCTTAAATTTTGTTCTCATATACACAAACTCTTTTTCCTCAAAGCAATCCACTTCTGTAAATTACAAATGCACACACCACGTACTCATATGTTTTTGACAATTTTTCAACAACTGGTTCTGGATATTAATATTAACATAATGTTTGCTCAATTGTTGATGTTTTCGTTGTATAGCACTACAGGATTCATTTGTTGCCACAACCGAATCAGGGGCGGACCTACGGGGTTCTCGAGGGTTCACGGGAACCTAATAGATGTTTGTCACGTAATGTAATTTTTTTGTAAAAGTTTTTAATTTTTTCAAAATGAACCCGGTCCTAAAATTTTGTGTCACGTAAATATTACTTAATCCGAAATTTGGGTATTCGGATATACAAAACTTTTATCCAAAAATTTCGGATATCTAAATTGAAAAACTTAGATAAAATAAGGATTCTAACATAAAACCGTCATCGCAAATTTCGGATATCTAAATTCGTGATATAACTAGTTATTAATAAGTCTTTTAAATTTCTTAAATTGACAACAACAAAAAATATTGTCGAAAATGTCACATTTCATAATTTCACTTTAGTCCACAAAAAGCAATGAGACGATTCTAGGGGCGGACCTAGGGGGTTCCGGTGGTTCATGGGAACCTAATAGATGTTTATCGAGTAATGTAATTTTTTTGTAAAAGTTCCTGATTTTTCAAAATGGAGCCGGTCCCAAAATTTTGTGTCACGTAAATATTACTTAATCCGAAATTTTGGGTATTCGGATACATAAAAATTTTATCCAGAATTTCGGATATATGAATTGAAAAAACTTAGCTAAAATAATGGGTCTAACATAAAACCGTCATCGCAAATTTCGGACGTCCAAATTTGTGATATAACTAGTTATTAGCAAGTCTCTTAAATTATTTAAATCGACAACAAAAAACTATTGTCGAAAATGTATCATTTCATATTTTCGCTTTAGTCCACAAAAAGCCATGAGACGATTTTGATACCATCATAATCGTTGTTACCTCTTTGACAAATCTTTATATATTAAATAACTGTCTAAATTTATGCGTTAAGTGTTTGTGAAAGAGATTTCAAATCTGTAGAAAATATAGGCCTCTAATAAAAAAATCAAAAACCTAACAGAAAAAACCAAAAACCGAAAAGACCAAACATAACTTTTGGTTCGGGGTTTGATTTTAGTCACCCCTGATCAAAATCCTTTATACTCGTTAAAAAATTTATGTGCACCTGATGACTTAGTGTTTGGGTCCGCCCCTGAACCGAATACAACGACACGTACGTTCAGATGGCAATACAAAAGTATTTGGGAACCTTCAAACCATGGGCAAAGCCAAAGATGAGCGCAAGTGCTCACTCAAGTCAGCGGGAAAGAACCTATTGAGTACATAGATTGTACTCGATGTATGAAAGTTCGTAACAAAAAATGTGAATACTGGAACAAATATGAATGCCCGCAAGTTATACCAAGATTAAATTCTTACGACCGATAAATCAAGTAATTCACTTAATCGAGATTCAGGTTGGACCAAATTTATTTACGTAATATATTTTTTGTAAGCTTAAGTTTTCTTTTCAAACCAACCCCAAAATGATTGAAATAACAGTGACAACACAAACAGTGATACTTATAGCTACACTATCCACATTTCATGGTAACTTGGCACTTGATCGATTAATTTCTGGTTCCTAAATGCATTCGTCCTGGGTGTGGGAATGAAGCAGTGATACTTATAGCTACACATTGAAGAGATTTAATAATAAAGCCGAACCTAAAGACCTGAAGATCCGGTTCATTTGTTGATCGATCTATATGAATGGGAAAAGTGGGTCAAGATTAAAGGTGTTGACCAGAAGTTGAATGTCTACCCCCACGAGAATAACAACTACACATGAGGGCTCGTTGTCGAATTCTTTTTAAGTGGGATGGTATGATGAGGACAAGATTGAGAATAAAGCCGAAGAGCTTAACAAACGATCTAAGAATGAAGAAATTGCAAAGTGGAGCGGGTACTCCGCATCACCTTTTTATGTGATGCGCCTTATTAGCCTACTGAGACGCAAATACCTCCCATCATCATATCTTTTGGTTGTGCGTCGCATTAGGTAAATACTCCGCATCACCAAATGGTAGGGCGTTGCATTAGTCCCACACCACATATTGTTGAGTTTTTTGTATTTTGTTTAGTCGTGGAATGTTTAGGGTCAATGGGGGACTCTGATTTACCAATGACCAGGTTTATAATTTTTCCTATGAAAATATAATGGATCAACTAAGTAAGTGTAACACAAATATTTGGGACAGGGATTTTGATGAAAATTACTCTAAGTGGCAAAAATCAATGTGGTTCACGTGAACCCCCGGAATCCCTTGGGTTCGCCTTCATTTTTTTCTTTACTTAGGACTTTCGACACAATATATCGTCCCCAATACAACATTTTTTTAATAAAGTACGCGTTCAAAAGAATTATTTCTTGTTTGAGTTTTTTTTTCTTCAAGATTCGCCTCGTTCAATAACACTTTAGTTTGGTTTTGTCAAATGACTAACTAGAATACTAAACACATGATCCAAAACAAATACGGATGGCACGCAAGTTACATTAAAGAAGAAATTGAACAATATACTCATTTCCCTGACCACGACGTCGTTTTTGGGAGATGGGCACCTGCCAATTTTTGGGCTGCCGGTTGGACCGGCCCATATGTTTTTTTTACTTATTCATCTATAACTGGCCCAAAATGAAAAAAAACTTTACAAAACGGACCCTCAACTTTTAACTATTTACGACTTTTTATACTCGCGGAAAGATTTTCGAATTGCGAACAAAACGAGCTCAATATTGCAAGGCTTCTGAAATACGCACGATTTTATAAAAAATGTTGAACTTTAATATAAATAAGAAAAAAAACTTACAAATCATACCCTCAACTTTTACCTATTTACGACTTTTTCATATAATAAACTTTATTTATCACATATATAACGCATATCCACCGATTCATTCACTAACGCACTACCAGTTATTTATATGTAATAAACTTCAAATAGTGCGTTAGTTTTGGTAGTGTATAGTGAGATTTATATGGACAAAGTACTCGGCCCATTATTTTTTTGTTACAATAACGATTATATACCAAAAAATTGTTAACACATACCAAAATACTTATTATCGAAGCTAAATACATTTCGACATTATGTTAGCCCCGCCGCAACGCGCGGGCAATATGCCGACTTGTTCTTACTATTGATAAAAGATCCTACGCAAATTCGAATAATTTGGATTGAGGTGGAAGTGTGGAACCGAAATTTTCACGTAGTAGATTTGATTCAGCTCAAGTATTATTTTCGAACGACACCCTAACATAATGAAATAACAGCGATGATGGAATCAGTGTTCAAATTGGGGTTAGTATTCTGATCAAATAATTTTGATTAGTGGAATTTAGCTATACTATATTCATTTGAATGCTTGACACTTTGACAGAGAATCTTCTTTTGTATGGCCCAGCCCATTAAGCTATTGATAATGTTAGATTACATATTATATCTAATGTAATCGGCCCATTGGCCCAAGCCTATAGTCTAGAATATTCTGTTATACCCTATATAGGTTGGCTGTTATCAATAATAATCAAGCAATCATTCAAGCAATCAACCAATCTAATATGGTATCACAACCTATATCGATCCACTCCTAAAATATGTCATCTCAGTCGTCCCCTCCCCTATTCTTCTCTACCTCACATCATTAATCATTCAAAAAAAAACTGTTCATTGCGTTACTATTCATCGGCGTACTATTCACCGGTACTGTTCATCGACGTACTGTTCATCAAGTACTATTCATCGAGTACTGTTCATCGACGTTACTGTTCACTGAGTACTGTTCATTGGCGTTACTGTTCATCGAAAAAAGTTATTCCTATGGCTTCTCGTGATCAGCAATGGTATATGGATACTGGAGCAACTTCTCACCTTTCATCTCACACCGGTAACCTTCATACATCTTCTCTTAATCGTAATTTTCATTCAATTATTGTCAGAAATGGATCATCTATACTTGTCACCCACTCTGACCATGTACAAATACCTAATCCATATTGCCCCCTCCACCTTAAAAATGTTCTTGTCACACCCAATATCATTAAAAACCTTGTTTCAGTACGTAAATTCACCATCGATAATAAATGCTCCATTAATTTTGATCCATATGGGTTCACTGTACGAGATTATCATACCCGTCAAACTCTTCTTCGTTGTGACAGCACGGGTGATCTATACCCTTTACACGTTGCCACCTTAGCCTCCGCCCTACTTACTAATAACCATTCCTTTTGGCATCAACGTCTTGGCCACCATGGTGACGCTGTAATTCACATACTGTCGTCACGTGGCCTTGTGTCTTATAATAAACAAAACACTCAACACTTGTGCCGTGCCTGCCAGTTAGGCAAACAAACAAAACTTCCCTTCCAACGATCTACCACTATTGTCACTTCTCCCTTTGACATTATTCACTCAGACCTTTGGACATCTACTGTCTCTAGTATGAGTGGATATAAATATTATGTCATTTTCTTAGATCACTATTCACATTTTTTATGGGTCTATCCACTTCATAGAAAATCTGATGCGCAGTCAAAACTCCACTTTTACACTTTCGTGCATTTGTAAAAACCCAATTCAACCGTGAAATCAAAGCTTTTCAATGTGATCATGGTGGAGAATTTGACAATAACTCCATCCATGAATTATTTTCCACTAATGGAATTCAATTTCGTTTCTCATGCCCACGTACATCTCAACAAAATGGCAAATCTGAACGCATGATTCATACTATCAATAACGTAGTACGTTCTCTCCTCTTTCAAGCCAGTCTTCCTCCCGAGTATTGGGTCCTCTTACAATCACCGTCGCACGTTTGGATGCCTTTGTTATCCTTACACCTTTCCATCGCACAAACTTGCCCCTCGTACCACACCATCTATCTTTCTCGGGTACCCTTATAATCATCGCGGATATTGGTGCCTTGACCTAAACACTAACAAAATCATCATTTCTCGTCATGTCACATTTGACAAAACTATCTTTCCCTTTGGCTTCATGACTCCAACTAAACCCCCCTCATACCAATTCCTAGATGATAATCTCGACACCTCCCCCATTGCACTTCGCCTACTTACCACACCTACTTCTCCTCAACAAACACCACCATAAATAACCCCACAAACAAATCCACAAACAACTCCACAATCAACACCTCCAACTCCTCTATCAACACCATCACCACAAACAACACAGACATCACCAACCACCCCACCACCACCACCACCACCACCCACCTCACAACACCCTATGGTCACACGCTCTAAAGTCAGGATTATGAAAGCTAACCCCAAATACAACTTACATGTTACTGCCTCCTCCTTTATCCCCAAGTCCCCTTTCCATGCCCTTCGAGATCCTAATTGGAAACAAGCTATGTGTGACGAATTTAAAGCTCTCATTGACAATAACACATGGGTACTTATTCCTCGCCCACCAAATGTCAAC
>BQNB010006847.1:0-77737 GCA_026074375.1 Tanacetum coccineum
TAGTGTTTTTGCCTTGTCACACTTGTGATGATATATATAATTATTTCCTAAGGCATGAACGAATTACACGAACCCGCCGTCTACTTAGTATGCCGCTAGAGCAACGCACATGCAAGGTAGTATGAAGACTATTACACGGCCCCTAGGAGTACACTAAGTGCATGTGAAATATATTAATAGTGGATCAACTATATTAGGGGGCAAGGTTGTATGAAGACTGTTACCCGATGACATCCTTTATACACAATCACGTTTCCCTAGACATATCAACAGCGATATAGACAAAAGCTGGTTTTTAAAGACCTAACGTGCACATCCATCACAAGAAGCAACACCACTAAGATCTACATTCTAGGTTTCATATAATCATAAATAAACAAAATAGGAGTTTTAGCCAAGCATGTTAAAGGTAAAGCAAGAGCATAGATAGATCAAACAACACATAGACATATTGAATGATTAAGTAAACCTTACTTGACTAAAACATGACTTAGAGGAAGCACAATAGGGTTTTTAGGCCCTAAATTCGTCCCTAACAACTGCTAAACAAACTAGGGTTTGTACCCTCTTTTTATTCTAAAGTTACACACTCAAAACCTTAAATTCGGGTTTGTATATATAGGAAGTTTGTATATATAGGAAAAACGATGTGACGACATCGCGTTTTAATCGTGACGCCGTCATGAATAGAATATTCTAGATATTAGGTTGGATCGTGTACTGTTACGCCGTCGTGAGATATGGTGATGCCGTCTTGATCTTCGTGGTGACGGCGTCACGTTGTATTTGTGACGCCGTCTTCAGCCACTGTAGAGACATTCTTGATAGATGTTGGTGTAGGTCCGTCGTCTTGTCCGTTTCTTTTCCAAATGAGCCCAAGTCACGTGTAATTATTCCAAATGTCTTCCAAATGCGAAATACATGAAAAGGAATGATTAAGTACCTATTTTGGGCATAAATGCACGATTTTGAGGGTTAAACGACCCCGAAAAAGTGTATAAAATGACACCTCATCATTGCTCTACCTCAGCAAGAAGAATCATAAAGGTAAGTGTTTGGTAGTTCTCGTCACTGACAGAATCAACAGCTTTGTATAGCACAGCTGAAAGTAAAGAGAAGTGTTTAATTTGTGGCTATAGATGGCATCCAACAGACAAGTGTTGGGAAAAGATTAGCTATCCAACTTGGCATTACAAGTACAAGCAAAACCAGGTGAAGAACAAAGGTAAAAATTTAGCCAAGAAAGGAGCTAATCAACTAAAAAGGAATGTTGTAGATGCTGCAACTAAATCATCTCGTCACATCATGTTTACTTCCAAGCAATTTGAACAGCTGATGAGGAGTTTACCACATTTTGGGAATCATGTTGAAGCTAGCAACTCTGCTAAAACTGATGATGAACTCGAAAATGAGCATATTGCAAGTATATTGCAAGTATATCCAGGTACACCTGTTTGTCTAGCTCTAAATTTGTTATTCATTTGTGGATTATAGATACTGGAGCAACAGATCACATGACACCAAATGCCACAAAAGTATTTGAACTTCAAATACTTACTTTTAATCCTGTCATAACCTTACCAAATGGCCAAACCACTCAAATAACTCAAATAGGAAAAGTTAAGCTGAACAATGGAATCATGTTAAAAAGATGTTTTGGTAATAGCAACCTTTAAGTTCAGTCTAAGAATTGTGTTGTGTCCTTTTACCCAAAATTTTGTGTCGTTTAGGACTTGACAACAAGGAAGGTTTTAGGACTGGGTAAGAGAAAGCATAGTCTCTATCACTTGCTCAATATTTCACTTGATTAAATTCATTTCAAGCTACCATCTATGGTGGTAACAACTATGGAAGATTGTAGTTTGTTTTCTATCTTTTCTACTTCTATCAATAATAATAGACATGTTGTTAGTGTATTTTCTAACTCATATACTTTGTGGCATCATAGATTAGGACATTTGTCAAATTCTAATCTCAAGCATATACCTTGTGATTCTCTTTCTAAACTCAATGTAAATTATGATTTTGTCTTTCATATCCCATGGCCAAATCCACTAAATTGCCTTATTTATATAGCAATTCTCATGCTACTGAACATTTCCATCTAATTCACATTGATATTTGTGGTCCTTATAAAGTGCCTATTAATGGTAAGATTAGATACTTTCTCACCATAGTAGTTAGTTTTAATAGAGCCACATGAACTTGTTTACTGATACATAAGTCTAACTCATTTACAGTTTTGACTGCATTTTGCAAGTTTGTAGAAACTCAATTTGGTAAGAAAGTGAAAGTAATCAGGTCTGATAATGCTTTAGAATTCTTAAAAGGATCATTAGGGCCTTATTGCCTTATTTTAAAGATCAAGGGATAGAGCATCAAACATCTTGTGTAGACAGACCATAGCAAAATGACATAGTAGAAAGAAAGCACATGCATATTTTGGAAGTTGCTAGAGCTTGAAGATTTCATGCTCATCTTCCTTTGGAATATCAGGGAGATTGTGTGTTAACAATAACTTTTCTAATCAATAGAACACCATCATTAGCGTTAGAACATAAGACACCTTATGAAGGTTTACTAAATAAGAAGCCTGATTATAGTTTTCTAAGGGTGTTTGGGTGTTTGGCACTGGCTAGTAATCCTGATAGAACAACATATAAGTTCTCACCTAAAGGTGTTCCATGTATTTTTCTAGGATATCCTCGGCATCAAAAGGGTTAAAAGTTGTACAATTTTCTCACTAAGACCAAGTTTGTGTCAAGATATGTTTAGTTCCATGAAGAAATTTCTCCTTACTCATAGCCTCATATGCCGAAGTTACTTAATCCTCTACATTCTCCTTCTTTACAAGTTACTCACTGGTATGATGATTATGTAACAACTACTGCTCTAATGTTGTTACACAATTTACACCTACAACTGCAGAACCTACAAATGAGAATGCACCATCTGTAAGTTCAAATACATCAGCTACACCAATTGTTGTTCACCCTGCACCACCAATTGTCAATGCACCTAGAAGGTCTCCCAGAACTACTACCACGCATGTTTAGCTTCAAGACTATGTCACTCCTACTGTGCCAAGAGCTAATCAAGTATATATCACTCATGTTCACTCGTAGTTTCAACCTTCTATGACTGCATTACTCTCTCAGTCTACTCCTACTTCTTTCAGAGAAGTTATTCATGATACAGAGTGATGTTTGGTTATGAATGATGAATTGAGAGCTTTGGAGCTTAATGGTACATGGGAAATAACTGATCTACCACCTTTGAAGAAACCAATTGAATGTCATTGGATCTATAAAACAAAGTTGAAGGTAGATGGTACAGTTGACAGAAAGAAGGCAAGATTGATAATCAATGGCAATAAACAAAGAAAATGTATAGATTATGAGGACACCTTTGCTCCAATTGCAAAGATGGTGACTGTAAGAGCATTGTAAGTTGTAGCTGCTATGAACAATTGGGATGTATGTCAGATGGATGTCTCAAATGCATTTCTACATGGTGAGCTATTTGAAGATGTTTATATGAAGCTTCCTATGGGGTATAATGGTGCAAGGGAGTCAGTGCAGAATGTTGAGAGGTCTACTAAGATTTGTAAGCTGAAGAAATCCTTGTATGAACTCAAGCAGACACCAAGACAATGGTTTGCCAAGCTATCCTCAGCATTGCAGTCCTTTGGTTATGTTCAGTCCAAGGCTGATTACTCATTATTCACTAAGAAGAGTGATACTTGATTCATAGTTATTCTGGTATACGTAGATGATTTGATGATTACTATAACTCATGCATCAGATATTCAAGAATTGAAATCTTAGCTGAGCTCTCATTTTCATATGAAAGACTTAGACAGATTAAGTTATTTCTTAGGATTGGAGGTGTCTAGAACTAAACAGGGCATTTTCATATCTCACAAGAAATACACCATTGATTTGTTGCAAGATGGTGGAGTTATTAATTATAAACCTTATAAGCTGCCAATGGATCAACATGTGAAACTTCAAGTTGATCAAGGAACTCTTGTCACTGATCCAGAAACCTATAGAAGACTAATTGGCAGACTAATTTACCTTACAATTACAAGGCCTGACATATGTTTTACAGTTCAAGTGTTGAGTCAGTTTATGCAACAACCAACTCTAGTTCATATGCAAGCTGCTAAGAATTTACTAAGATATCTTCTTAATAATCCAAGTCAAGGTGTTTTGTTGCCTAATAGTTATTCGGTTCAGCTCACTGCTTATTGTGATTCAGACTGGGAAAGTTGTCCTATGACAAGGAGATCTGCTACTAGATATTGCATTCTTCTTGTAAATTCTCCTATCTCTTGGAAGTCTACAAATCAATGAGTTGCGTCAAGGTCATCTGCTAAAGCGGAGTACAAGGCAATGGCCTTAACATGTTTGAAGTCACTTGGCTAGTCAGCTTACTGAAAGATTTAGGAATCAAATATCTTGGTCCGGTGGACTTCAAATGTGATAACCAAGCTGCTATTTACATAGCTGCTAATCCAATATTCCATGTTAGAACTAAACACATAGAAGTGGACTGCCACTATGTCAGGAATCAAGTCAAACCAGGAATTGTCAAGCCTTCTTATGTACCTTCCAAAGCTCAAGTAGGAGATGTTTTACCAAAGTTTATTCACATTCACAACTTGCAGGGGAGTATAGAAGTGGAGTTGGCTAAATAAGTTCAGGTGTCTTTTATGTACAAGTTATATAGTACAGGGATTGTTCTTGTAAATAATTTGTTAGGAAGGAAAGTTTGTTTTCCCTCCCAATAAAACTCTTGTAACTGCTTCATTTTACTCAATCAATTCAACAAACTTTTCCTCAATTCCTCTCATTTCACTGTGTGTTTTCTTGTGTGTGTTTACTATGTGTGATCTTGTTATTACAGAAAAATCAGAAACAATGAGTATCACATGGCAATAAAACTATGATGCATATGCTAGTAAAGTTGTTTTCTTTCTAGTTATTTTTGTGCTTTTTACTTCCATTATATGACCAAAAGTGGTCAAAGTCTTATTTTATTGTTGGACCAGAAAGACTAAATAATTGGGACATCCATGGATTTAAAGTCCTTTTTCCAAAAGCACCCAAATATGCATACTACAACACTACTAGAGAAGAAAAAAAAAGGTGAACACTGACAGATTTACCGACCGGAACAAAGAGGTCAGTATTTACCAACGGATGACCGACAGATTTCTGACACATTACGAACACAGGATATAACATCATCAACGGTCAAAAGCCTTAAATACTACCATGGTACTTACGCGTGTTCTTAACTCATTATATCTCTATTTAGATATTTTTGCAACAATTCGAAAACAACTCTTATACACCTAAAGAACCTGTACGAAAATACATTAGGATGGGGGGGGGGCACCCGCAATAACCGGTTACCTTGCCATGTCACTATTTCATAATGGAGTATAATGAGTTATAAATGTGAGTACATAAGGTATTTATGGCTTTTACCCTAAAAAATAAATAAACCCTCTTTTTTTGTATTTTTGACAAAAAAAAAAAATAAACCACACCCTCACCCAACTCACTAAAAATTCTTTTTTTTATAAAAATTTTTAAACTTTTTATAAAAAAAAAAATTTATACTTCGAAATAAAAAAAAATTAAATTTTTTTTTATACTTCGAAATTTTTTTATAAAATTTTATAAACTTCGAAAAATTTTATACTTCTAAATAAAAAAATGTATACTTCTTTTTTTTATACTTCGAAATAAAAAAAAATTTCGAAGTATAAATTTTTTTTCGAAATAAAAATAAATTTTCGAAGTATAAATTTTTTATTTCGAAGTATAAAATTTTATTTTATAAAAATTTTTAAAAAAATTTTCGAAGTATTTATACTTCGAAAAAAATATACTTCGAAGTATAAAACTTATATAAATTTTTTCGAAGTAGAAATATTTTTTTCGAATATTTTTTTAAAATATTCTTTTCGAATATTTTTTTTTAAATTGGTAGAGCATAATGAGTTAAACAGGCCGGTACATGGAGTATTTATGGCTTTTATCCAAAAAAGTCAAAGGATAAACGTGTTGACTACAAGTTACCGGTTAAACATAAAAAAGGTACAAGTAGCAAGTAAAATTGCTGACGTGGCATACGGTTAAATGACTTATTTAAGAATTAGTAGAGTATAATGAGTTATAGTTGTAAGTACGTAGAGTATTTATGGCTTTTACCCTATAACATTATATCGATTCTCATATTCAGGAGTTGTATCTGGAAAGGATGACCAAATACATAACAAACATGATTATTTGATTCTTGCGTTTACAAAGAATTTTAGTCATGTACACTGTACCGGAACAATAAGTTATTTAGGATTTAATGTTGTTTACTGTATTTCATTTTCGGAAAGATTTTATTATTAAAAAGACTAGTGTACACTAGGAAACCTCCTGTTCATTACTAATTTAGAATGGCTTTTGGTGCATGTCTAAAAACTATACTGTGGAGAATAAATATAAAATCATGGAAACACATGTTTTAGAAAAGGCAGAATAAGTCATTTGGAATAAACAACTTAACTTTCAGCTTAGCTATACAACTGAAGTGGAACCTAAGTAGGATGTCCATTATTAGCAGTTCAATATACTGAACAAGTCAAACTAAGTGTATAATTGCTTATTTTAGTTGCTTATTATGGTAGAAAGGTAATGTGTATTGCTACACAGCCCACTTTAAGCCACCTACCAACCCTAAAAGAAAAGATGCAATATTGTTGTAGTGTTTGCTTCAGTCACCTCCACTTTGCATGTTCTCCTATTAATATACCTTCATTAGCACCCACATATTCTGTACCATTGCATTTCTTTCCTAGTTCAAAACCGCGCAAAGAAATGCAGAAACAACTAAGTTTTTCAGTAGAAAAAGGGGGTGCCAATGAACAATACGATGACGATGGAAAGATTAGAAGAACAGGTAACGTGCCTCTTATTTTTCTAACGTTATGTGTGTCTATTGTTTATGTGCTACCTAAACAAGAAAGTGAACTTAACCACGTTAAGTTCAATTTCTTTTTTCTTTTTTTTTTTGAACTAGCTGTTATAACATTTTTTTGTGCTTTTGCAGGGACGTTAATAAGCGCAAGTGCACATATAATAACAGCAGTTATAGGATCAGGAGTGTTGTCACTAGCATGGTGTTATGGTCAATTGGGTTGGATTGCTGGAACGGCTTCACTTATGATATTTGCGGTCATCACATGGTTCACTTGTCTCTTGCTCTCGGACTGCTATAGATCTCCTGATCCTGTTACTGGTACCAGAAACTACAACTACATGCAAGCCGTAAAAGCTAACCTTGGTAATTATGAGTCCCATATTAAGCTCCTAACTTTTTTTATGTGTTTATAGTTAGCATTTCAGAATTTTATTACAGACTTTCAATAGCAGATAATCGTAATAACATCAAACTTAATTTAGTACTTGTAGATAATATGACATAATGGTAAGAACACATGTTTTTAACATGAAGGAATATTGGTTATGATTAATTAACTTGATAAAGATTCTAGTGAGTGCTTGCATATTCCATAATCTGTTATTCTTTTTCTTTTTCTTTAACTTTTTGTTATTGAACACATGGGCCATATGGTTGTTTTATTCTGTCGAATATGTTAAAGAACACCCCTCCCTGTAAACTAATAGAGTGACATCAGTTTAGTTAAAACTATTTGGGCCTAAAGTTGAGTAATCCAAGGTATATAAAGTTGTTTAAAAGTGGCATGTCTTTAGACAACATGGAACTTATGTTAAACACTTTACGTGCTGGTGTCCTTAGATATATAGATGTCAGAAGCCGTGACACGAAAATAAAAAAGTTTTAAAGATGTTCTTATGATAATGTGTTGATGATAACAGGAGGGCTTCAATACAAATTTTGTGGAATAGCTCAGTATGGGATTCTTATAGGAGCTACCATTGGATACACCATCACCGCAGCCATATCTATGGCGTAAGCATTATAAGTTATAGCCATATACGCTCGTTGTATTTGTGTATGAGATTTACCTATTCTGATTCTTTTTTTAACTTGACTCGCCAGGGCAATTAACCGGTCAAATTGTTTTCATAAGAATGGCCACCACAACGGGTGTCACACATTGAACAACTCGTATTTGTTAATCTTTGCCCTTATTGAAATTGTTTTAAGCCAAATCCCAAACTTTCACAAGCTCTCACTCATCTCCATTGTTGCGACCATCATGTCTTTTACCTATGCTACTATTGGCATTGCTCTCTCAATTGCCAAAATCGCAGGTGAGTATCTTTACAAACTCAGCTCGTCCCTCTTTACGAACCAAATCTAGAATCTTAACCTTTCATGCATTTGCGTGTTTTAATGGTCTATGCAGAAGGTGGACACCAAAGAACAAGTCTAACAGGAATACCAGTTGGTAAAGACATGCCAAGTGCCGAGAAAATGTGGAGCACTTTTTCCGCCATTGGTGATATTGCTTTTGCATATTCTTTCTGTCCAGTCCTCCTTGAGATACAGGCATCTCCCTCTCGGTCTCCATATCAATAAATACACACACATATATCTATAAAAAGCATATCTTTCTATATATAACCGCGCTAATAAATAGTTGGAAATGCAGGACACACTAAGATCAAGTCCTCCAGAAAATAAGGTCATGAAAAGGGCATCTACTGTGGGAGTCTCGGCTTCTACATTCTTTTACATGATATGTGGGTCTCTTGGTTATGCAGCATTTGGTAATGACGCACCTGGAAATTACTTAACGGGGTTTGGATTTTACGAGCCATTTTGGCTCATTGACTTTGGTAACTTGTGTATAGTTATTCATCTTCTGGGAGCCTATCAGGTAAAGAGTCTAACAATTATACTACATGTCAACTAAGAAATCTAGCCCAATAGATTATTACAAATAACCTATTTAACTTACATATATGTAGGTATATATCCAACCGTTTTTCGCGTTTGTGGAAAATTGGAGCGAGGAAAAATGGCCTCAAAACAAACTCATAACACGAGAGCATTCGCTAGGTAAAGTCAAGATCAACATCTTTAGGTTGACTTGGAGGTCTGCGTACGTCGTTCTAGCGACACTGGTGGCCATGATCTTTCCATTTTTCAATAGTTTTCTTGGGCTTATTGGTGCGACTACATTTTGGCCATTAACGGTGTATTTCCCAATAGAGATGTACATTTCACAAGCAAAGATTCAAAAGAATTCTTTTACCTGGATTTGGATGAAGGTATTGAGCCTGGCATGTTTGATTGTATCACTTGTTGCCGCTGCTGGATCTATTAGAGGTCTTGTTGTGTCAGTTGAATCTTTTAAGCTATTTCATTCGATGTCGTAGATATTGAAAGCTGTTTTTCTACCTACAGTATACACATTATCGAAGATATGAGCTAGCTGAAGGTCATACAAAGAAACTATCATGTAATAAGCATTTGTTCAAAATTTGTGTATTGACATAGATATTGAAAGAGTGAACATTGGTTAGGGGTGTTTTGTGAACCGTTTACGGTTTTGTGAATTCAAATCTTATAATTCTGAGTTTTAATTGAGCTGAACTTTACTCGATTACCAAAACAGTTCTTATTTAAAGTTTCAAAGTAGTTGTTCTCTAGTATCATATAGCATGTTTAGCCTAAAGTATCATAGAACAATCAGTTTGCTTCTCCAAGAATAAAACAACTTAACTGAACTTATCTGTGCAATCAGCCAATTAGTTAGAGAATGCATTGTCGGGCAAAACAAGGAAAAATAAAGACGGCCTTGGTCTTTCGCAAACGATAGTAAATTACTCCAAAATGAGGTCATTGGTAATATCACCTTTGTCCATAGTATGATATTATCTTTGGGTCTTCATTCCCTAATTTCAAAAATACATGTGGATAAAATGCCTTTTCCGACATGATGAAATTGTGAAAGTGCTTATAAGGTAAACATCAGACATCCGAGTCGACAGATACGTTCACAGTTCCTCAAAACCTTAACAAGTAAAGATATGTATGTAGTTCAGGAATCATGACCTCAAACGCCACCATTTAACACAATCGCTGTGCGTCTTTTTTAAGTCAAGTTCGGTATCCTATTCTATTTTCATAAAATGCATATTTCCTGATATCTAGCGAAACACTGAATCCATCTATTCTGCACATATATATTATTTCCACATGCAGAGTATTTACACTTACTTTTTGCGTGATCAAATCTTGCAGTAATACATAAAACTTAAACGAAAGATTAAAACCTGCATAAGAAAAATAAATTGCTTAGAATTCGCCAAAATATACCGCAAAAAAGTATTATATAATAAGAAGGAAATATTAGATAAATATGAAAAGTCACATGGTATACATTCGATTCCTTGCACTTTGAACCAAGATCTCATCTAATATTAATGTGTTCGTGTACCAGGTGCCAAGAACTTAGAACGCAAATATTCCAACTTGCCAAGTACTACATTATTTAAAAGGTGTCGAAGTCTTAAACTAGTCTGATTGACATAACTCAGAAGCAAAATTTGTTTATTCAGGATACAGATGAAACAAGACTACCAAGAAGTCAAGAACAAATTTTTAATCTTCTAAATAAACATAAAACCATGTCATGTTGGCCTTAATAAAATAATCAGTTCGATTAAAATTTCAAGAAATGATTTTGACTTGGAGGGATTGGTAAACGGTTGGAGTTGAACGAGTTGGAATAACATCTGAAACAATTAAAACCGCGTCTCCTTCTTTTAACATTCCTTTCGCTTTTATGAGATCTGTTGTTTTGGTTATGTTATCGTCCATGTCATCTGATAAGTCAACCAAAATCGGTATGACTCCCCACTGCAAATTCAGAGCCATTTGTGTGCTTTTTTCATTTGTGAATGCAAATATTGGTGGGTTTGGCCTATTTCGTGACAAAAGTGATGCCATCTGCCCATGTCTCGTGTACACAAAAACCGCATCCACTCCAAGATTGTTTGCTGCATTTAAAGAGACGAAAAAATCGTTAATTACTAGAACTTAATTACCAACAGATAGGACCTTAAAAATATTCATTACCAAATTAGACCATTTAATCTTAAAAAAAATTACCCATTTGGCTAGCGCAGTTGCAGATCTGTTCAGCAATCTGATCGGGCAACGAGATACCAAGTTTATGTTGAGGAACATATGGCTGATGATTCTCTTCGCGGCTCCATAGTTCCATTCGTGTGCTAGCCATTCGTAAAACAGAAAGAGCCTTCTCTCCGAAAGACCCGACTGCTGACTCACCAGACAACATCAAGGCATCAGCATACTGTCGAACCACCTCAGAAACATCTGCAACCTTTCTCACATAAACATAACATGTCAATTTAAAGATTAAAATTCATGGATGGTTAATAGTTAACAAAATAATATAGAAAAGTTTACATTAATTATCAAGCATACTTGGCCGTTTATCATGATTTCGTCGTTGTACTTTTTTTTTATAGATACGAGTCACTAAAAAATGACTTTATGTCTAATTAGAGTCATTTGATAGCCATATTTTAATCACTCAAACATTACACAAAGCACCTTTTAATGACTCGGATACAGAAAGAAATGCAATGATAAAAACAGGACAAATGATTGATAACATCCTAAGGATAATTACCTCGGCTCGTGTTGGAGTAGGATATTCAATCATGGACTCTAATAGCTGTGAGGCCACAATTACAGGCTTGTTGAGCTGTCTACAAAGATTGATGATATCTTCTTGCACAGTTGGAATTTGCTCAAGTGGTATTTCGACTCCAAGATCACCTCTTGCCACCATTATTCCATCTGAAGCCTCCACGATCTCTTCAAGTTTGTGAAGAGATTCCAAGCTCTCGATTTTAGCCAAAACCTTAATGAATCTGTGCATAAATATATTTATAAATTACAACCGTTTTTGGAAAATAGAAAAAATTACAATCATAGGTACACTAACTTATTTTTGGTAGATAAGTAATTCTTTAAATGATTGACAGCGTCGGCATCCTTAACAAATGACATGGCAATAAAATCAACACCTTCGGAAATTCCAAACTCGATATCAGACCAATCCTGTAAATCATTCAGCATGACAATACTTGATATCAAATCGGTATAATAATGTGTGAATAATAGTCCGTTAATATTCTCACCTTTGTTGATAATGTTGGGAGCTCATGATGTTTATCAACAAGCTTTCCATCTCTCCAAAAGCTCAATTTAGCTCGAGGTAAAAGTAGACCAGGGTCAATACATTTGCAACGCAAGTCACTTCCGATCCTTTCAATGACCTTAAAAGTCGCCATTCCTCCATCAACCACTAGTTCGTCACCCTCTTTAATTCCTGATTTATATTTGTATTAGCTTAACAGTTTGTTATAAAATAAAAAAATAAAAAATAAAAACTACAGAGTAACTGCATTAGCTATACTACCTTCAGCAAAACCTTCATAACTTGCTTGAACTGTGAATGGACGACAACCCTCAAATTGTTCGGTAGTAAAGAACCATATTGATCCATCCTAATGATTCAATATGCAACAAAGATACCATAAAAATCAGATCTTTAACATCTAAAAACTGTATTTCACTCGCAGTAATCCTAATTAGTCAATTACAGTAAAAACGCAATAATCACATAATCGCTTCCAAAACACAATGCCAAAGCCCCTAAACGAAACTAAAAACGAATGATACCTCAGCTTTAACAGAAGAAGGAGCACCATGATCAGCAACATGAATCTGACTACCTTCCGTATCAATCATAACCGAAACACAAAACCCTTTTTCGCTATTCAATTTCTTTATGTTCCTAATAACATCTCTATGCCACTCTTTCGTATTATGACACATATTAAGCCTAGCCACATTCATCCCTCCCATAGCCAACTTCCACAAATCCTCATACGAACAACAAGCGGGCCCCACCGTACACACGAGCTTCGTCTTCCTTAACCCCAAAAACCCCTTCTCAGCCAGCTCTGCCTCTGTCACAACATCAAAACCCAAAGACAAAAACTCCTCTGTTTCCTCTGTTTTCGGCTCAATGACCGCGCTACTCGCATGCATTGATAAACTTAAACCCTTTGGTTTAAACCGATTAAACGCAACTATTTTACGTGAAAATGAAACCCCGGATATGGTTTTACGTAAAGTTTGATGTAAAGGTTTTGGTATGAGAGATAAATCAGCAGTGAATGAAGCCATGGTGATTTTCAAAGATAAAAAACAGGGGATTTTGGGTTTTAAAGAAAGTGATGAATGGATTGATAAATCCGTAGGGTTTTTGGAGTTACTTGAAGAAAGATTTTAGGGTTTATTATTTGCTTATTTGCATGGTATCATTATCGTAGCATAAGAAAACAGAGGAAAAGGTTAATTGTGTGGGGACTAAGAGGGTTTTACTGAAAGGTAAGTTTGGTCTTTGTTTTGTTTTGTATGGTTTGGCCCTAGAATTTTATTTTGGAGGTTATTTCATTTATTAATCGTGTCAAGAAACTCAACTGGAACTCATACCTTTGTAATAAGTGTAATTCGTTTGTAACCGTTTAAATAAATAGGCCAAACGGTGATGCAGGTTGGTGGTCAGTCGATGCAACTAATCTAAATCTAAAAATGATATAATGATATAGAAAAAGATAAAATACTAAACAAATAACTGTACAACAATTTTAATGTCCAACTTATAATCGTAATTCGGTGTCATATTAAATACTCAACAGGTTCACTTAACTTGGTTAATACTTAGTGAATCCAAACATGGCACACGTGTTTAACTGGTTAAACGGATTAGCATGTTTTGACTAACACAAACTTGTTTAACTGCATGTCAGGTTCATGTTAATTTATGTGTCATGTCGAAAATTGACACCCCTAACAAGATCAAGTTATAATAAGAAAAAACATATGACTCATGATTTGGAGGCATGATCCCTCTTGTATGGTATAGGCATATGTGTCATGGTGATAGCGCGTTATCAGTATTTTTCTTTTTCTTTTGTTTGATTTTTTTATCTTTTTCATGCGTTTTTTATATATCTGGGTTTTCGACTCGACATTGCGAGCCAATTAATCCCAGGACGACTACTTTTTTAGATAATCTGAAGTCGGTGCAGATAAACCTCCGTGACCAATAAGAAATTAGTTTTCATGCGTTTTATTTGTATTTGTTACTCGTATTTTGTAAACCTCTTGTTATGAGCGAGGTTGGTTTTATAAGATTCATGTTATAGAAGAAAAATAAATAAAAAACAACATTTTATTACTATAAAAAAGTTATTCATAATAACTCTAAACTATACCTCTTGACACATCATAATAATAAGGTCATGTTTGATAGCATTTAAAAGTGTTTTGGAGCGGTAAGTGATAAGTGGTTAGTAGTTAGGTTGAAACGTTAGTTTGGTAACAAATCAACTAGAGTTTGGATTTTAGGAAACTGCTTCCATTTGAAATGATTGCTGAAGAAGCATTTCAGATAATGCCCGAGCGTTTTAATTTAAAATTACACATATACCCTCAAAAATTAAGATGTTGACATGAAATTTAAATTAATCTGTCACACCTCCAAACGGGGCCTAGTAGGAAACACGTGTCCAGGGGCGTGACGTCATAATATACATCACACAAGATACAAAGAACGACATTTAAGGGTACGTTTGAAAATCCAACATCGTTGCATTAATTAAAATAGTTAAAGTTTGACATAAGTTTAAAGATAACATGCGGAAGTGAATAAAAGTTTTAGAAATTGACAATAATATTTAAACAGTAGATAATAGCGTTTCTTGAAAATCGGCCCAATGCATAGCGACACCAAATAGCAAGCAAAGACATCCACAGCTAAGAACCTGAGAAAAACATGCTAAAACGGTCAACATAAAGTTGAGTGAATTCATAGGTTTGAATTTAGTATTAAAAGTGGACCACAAGTTCACAGTACGCACGTGACAGTTATAACAGATACAACTTCACATAAAAAGAATGTATTTATTGTTGCACTAAGCTCATGACACCGAAGCTCAATTTAAAAGAAAGCATTTTATATGCCAAATAGTATTCCACGCCCTAGAGGTATCTGACCAAGATCACCTATTGACATTCCGACATGGTATATATCTGTTTGTTCGGGGCCTCCGAATCTAGTACGCGCTACTTACCCGGATAGGGATAATTACTCCCAATAGATCTATTTACAACATTCGCGCTCACTTAACCAGTTCGGTCGGTTAAGTAATTAACGGTTCATGATAATTCGAGCATTAGTGGTCTATTCGCTACTTAAGCAACACGTAATCAGAAAAAGAAAATGTAAAGTAACTGTGTTCATAGTTTAAAAACAAGCAATGTTTCTCACCCCAAAATAGTAAAGTAAAAGTAGTAAAACATGGGCTATGAACTCACCTTAGCAAAATGAGCAAATGATAATCACGCAAGTAAACGATGATATAGAAATCTAGCCGCGACCTAGAATAATAACGCGTCTTAGAAACACGGAAAGTATGCCAAAAATTACACAATATGTTCATCACCAAAATACATCCTTGTATGTTTGCTTTAGTTTGTTTAACAAAACATGACGAAATAAAATCATATAGTTCTTCGTTAAGTTTCGGAGTTTAACTAAAAATTACTATTTTTAGAAAGTTTTTATTTTAGAAAAGTTTTAAGTTTCGGGACGTTAATACCGTCCCCTACATTTTTTAAGTTTCCATAATTCAAAACGCACTAAATAGCCTTAATTACTTAACTTCTAAGTCCGTTCCGCTAAATTCTTACCAAACTTACTATTTTTAGTAACTTTGTCGCTTTTCCCAAAATATGTTAACGGCGTCTTTAAATGATACTAATCAATAGGTATGTGTTACTATATGTTTCGCTAGTGTTTAGAAAGCCCAAAAATGGCCGAAAGTGTCCGAAAACTCATTTTACTATTCACATCAGCACATTATTCATTCGGTTTTGTCGATAAATGTTTCAAGTTTCGTTTGGCTATAACTTGGTCGTTTTAAGTCCAATTTTAATGTGCGATATATGAAAAACTATCTATTCGAAACGAGCTCTTCAAAAACAATTTTTACGCCTAATGAAAACATTTTTAGGTCGACCAAAACCTCAAAACAAATTTGGGACAACAAGCACTTTTTGTCAAAAACGCAACCAAAATCCACCCAAACTTCATAATAGTGTCTAATCTAGCCTAATCTCCATTCACAACTAATCCACATAACCACACCTAAATCTAACCTAATCCCTTCATTTCTATTGTTGCAACACTCATCAACTCTCATCTCATCAAGAACACAATATTTAACTAGTAAAATAAAGTAGTATCAGTATTTATGAAATTTTGTCTTTAAAATATTTTAAAAATTGAAACACAACATATGGATGTATGAATCTTGAACATATAAGAAAGAATATAAGAAAAACCATAAAGAAAGATTCAAGATACTTACAAGAATGAAGAACAAGAAGTAATAACACAAGATCTATACCCAAAATTAATAGATCTTGAAAAACTCCAATTAATAATCAAACCCTAATTTGTAGATCTTGAAAAAAAACCCTTAAATCAAAGAACCAATACTTACAAACACTTTGGATGATCTTAGAAATGAACTTGGAATGAGGGAATCTTGATAAAAATCAAAGATATGCAAACCATAAAAGGGTATGTTTGTGTCGTGGCCTAGAGAGCAAAGGAAGGGAAGAGAAAAAAATTTTGGAGACTATAAGAAAAGATGGAACCCTAAAATAAGAAGTGCTTAGTATTTATAGGACAAGAATGGTTTAGGGTTACATGGTTTTAAGTAACAAGTGACCAACACACATCAAAGGTGTGTGGGTTTGTTTGCTCGGCCGAACTAAGCCACAAGGACCATATGGTTCATTTATTTGAG
Source organism: Tanacetum coccineum (assembly GCA_026074375.1). NCBI lineage: Eukaryota > Viridiplantae > Streptophyta > Magnoliopsida > Asterales > Asteraceae > Tanacetum > Tanacetum coccineum. The sequence goes on from BQNB010006847.1 coordinate 16,929, forward strand.
TCTTAGTGCATTATACTTGGTCTTAGATTTGAATTTCAAGTCAAGGTTGCATAAGTCCAACAAAAGGTCACATGTTTTGGTCAAATGGTGATACTTGTGCATGAAATGGACTCCTTCATGTGTCACTTTCACACACATGCATAGGAAGTTCAAGAAAAGATGTCATTTATTTAATTTCAAGACTTATGGTGCATTTGGCTTGAGTTTGGGCGTCTAATATATAGAGGGAGAGGGATATGAATGAAATTTTTCACTTAAGAATATGGATGGACAATAACTAAAGTTTACACGAAAATATTTCGAGTTTCCGAGGTTCCGTTAGGTCAAAAACGCGAAAAACGCAATTTAGACAATAAAGCGTAAAAATAAATACCGGGAGTGATCGTAAACTACGAAACACTTAGAAAAGATAAAATAACTCATATAATATCTAAACTAATGAATATCCGATGCCGAAACGCGTCCGATGACGTTTTTCAGATTTACACGGGTTTACTTCCCGGTAAACCGCCAGATTCAAACGTAACATATAAAAGTCAAAAATAATTGTCGAAAAAGTTTAAAATATTGACCGGAAATTCTCGGGGTGTGACATTCTTCCTCCGTTAAAGAAGCTTTGTCCTCAAATCTTAAGACATGGACGAAGGGTTAACGAAAAGATGAGGGTACTTTTTCTTCATTTGGTCCTCGCGCTCCCAAGTAAACTCAGGCCCTCGTCTCGAATTCCATCGGACATTTACGATTGGAATGTGGCTTTGCTTCAGCCGTTTAACTTTTTGATCCATAATTTCAATTGGTTCTTCAATTAAATGGAGCTTGTCATCAATCTGGATCTCTTCCAACGGAATAGCTAGGGGTTCGTCTACGAAACACTTCTTCAAATTAGAAACATGAAAAGTACTATGAACTCAGCTTAACTGCTCGGGAAGTTCAAGTCGATAAGCAAGCGTTCCTACTATAGCAATAATCCTGAAAGGTCCTATATAACGAGGGTTCAGCTTCCCCTGTTTGCCGAAACGTATCACCCCTTTCCATGGCGACACTTTCAACATGACCTTGTCTCCAACCTCAAATTCTAATGGCTTACGCCCCCTATCGGCATAGCTCTTCTGCCTATCTCGGGTAGCTTGAATTCTCTTTTTGATTTGAATGATATTCTTAGTTGTTTCATGAACAATTTCCGGACCAGTAAGCTGAGCGTCCCCAACCTCAGCCCAACAAATAGGCGATCTACATTTTCGGCCATAAAGAGCTTCAAACGGTGCAGCCTTGATACTAGTGTGATAATTGCTGTTGTAAGAAAACTCCACCAAAGGTAGGTGTCTATCTCAACCTTTTCCAAAATCCATCACACAAGCACGTAGCATGTCCTCCAAAGTTTGGATGGTTCTCTCACTTTGAGTACCTAGGGCTTCGTTCAACGATTTCCAAAAATGAGAGGTAAACTTACTGTCTCGATCAAAAATAATCAAAACTGGCACTCCATGCCTTGAGACTACTTCCTTCAAGTATTGTCTCGTCAACTTCTCCATTGAGTCGATTTCCTTCATTGGTAAGAAATGAGTCGATTTTGTGAGTCGATCAACAATTACCCAAATCGTATCTTGACCAGTTGATGTTTTTGGTAACTTAGTTACGAAATCTATAGTAATGTTCTCCCATTTCCATACTGGGATCACGGGTTGAACCAACAAGCCGAATGGTTTTTGGAATTCGACCTTGAATTTGGCACAGGTTAAACATTTACTGACGTAGGTGGCAATCTCAGCCTTCATATTCGGCCACCAATACAGCTTCTTTAAATCTTGGTACATCTTGTCTGATTTAGGATGTACCGAATACTTTGACCTATGCGACTCGTGCATAATCAACTCCCTTAAACTACCTCGACAAGGTATCCAATTTCTCCCATTTAAGCACAACGTTCCATCAGGATGTGGCTGTAGCTTCTTAATCATATCACACAAATCTTTTGTTCCATAATTCTCCTCCTTTCTTGCCTCAACCTGAGCTTCCAAGATCTGCACAGGGAGGTTCAGACTAATCGTCAAAACTAAAGCTCAAACTCATAGTGGCTTAAGCCGTTCCTTTTGACTCAAGGCATCCGCCACCACGTTCGCTTTTCTCGGATGATAACGTATCTCGTAGTCGTAATCACTCAACAACTCTAACCATCTACGTTGTCTCATGTTCAACTCTTTCTGATCTAGAATATGCTGCAAACTCTTGTGATCAGTGAACACAACGCACTTCGTGCCGTATAAATAATGTCTCTACATTTTAAGAGCAAACGCTACAGCTCCAAGCTCTAAGTCATGTGTAGTATAATTCTTCTCATGAATCTTAAGTTGGCGTGATGCGTAGGCTATGACCTTCTCCCTTTGTATCAAAACTGCGTCCAATCCTTTACGAGAAGCATCACAGTAAACCACGAAGTTTTCACTACCTTCGGGTAAAGTCAAAATCGGTGGACTACACAACTTCTGCTTCAACAGCTGAAATGCAGCTTCTGCCTTTTTACTCCAATCAAACTTCACATTCTTTTGAGTCAGCTTCGTCATAGGCTTGGCAATTTTTGAGAAACCTTCGATAAATCGTCGATAATAGCCAGCAAGATCTAGAAATTGACGAATCTCTATCGGAGTCTTAGGGCGATGCCCAATCCTTGATTGACTCAATCTTAGTTGGGTCCACGTGAATGCCCTCACTATCAATCACGTAACCAAGAAATTGTACCTTTGACATCTAAAATCCACACTTCAAAACTTGGCGTACAATTCCTCCTTCTTAAGTAACTCCAAAATTAACTTAAGGTATTATGCGTGCTCTTCTTTGCTCTTGGAGTAGATCAAGATGTCATCAATAAAAATGATAGGTACGGTTTGCACACCCGATTCATTAGATCCATGAATACCGTCGGTGCGTTGGTTAGTCCAAACAGCATCACTTGAAACTCATAGTGACCGTAGCGTGTCCTAAATGCTGTATTTGGAATGTCTTCCTCTTGAACTCTGAGTTGATGATAACCAGATCTCAGGTCGATCTTAGAGTAGACTTTTGATCCTTGCAACTGATCAAACAGGTCATCGATTCTCGGAAGTGGATATCTGTTCTTCACAATCAGCTTGTTCAGCTCATGGTAATCAATACACATCCAAAAAGATCCATCTTTCTTTTTGACAAACAAGACCTGGCCTCCCCAGGGTGAGGAACTCGGTCTTATAAATCCCTTGTCATAAAGTTCTTATAATTGAGTAGACAATTCTTGCAGTTCCGTCGGTGCTAATCTATACGGAGCTCGTGCCACAGGTGCATCACCAAGGACCAAGTCGATTTGGAATTCAACTTGTCGCGTAGGCGGTAATCCAGGTAAGTCCTCTGGAAAGACCTCCAGAAAGTTCCGTATAGTCGGCACGTCCTCAAGTCTCTTCTCCTCTGACTCGTTCTCGATTTCCTTCTTTGTTACTCGTGCCAGAAAAATTAGGCAACCTCTCTCAATATATTTTTGAGTTTTAGTCCACGATATAATGCTCAACTTCGACTTCTCTCTTCTACTGCCTCTATCACCTTGAACTATCAAAACTTCATCTCCATAGGGAATCCGCACAATCTTCTCATCGCAAACGATCACCGCATGATGGTTCGCTAACTAATCCATGCCGATGATGGCGTTAAAGCTTACAAGTTTTACCGTCATTAGGTCAATATTGAATGGGTGACCTAATAATCCTAACGTACAACCTCTAAGCACGGTATTGGTTTCAGAAATTCTTCCGTTGGCTAATTCGACAGCATAGCTAACGTCTAAAGTATCAGGGGTTATATCAAGCAAAGTACTAAATGTAGTTGATAGGAAACTTCTATCGGCACCCAAATCGAATAGTATGAAAGCATAATGATTGTTGAGAAGAACCCTTGACGACATTGGAATCGGGGTTAGCATCTCCTCCACCTAACACATATGCTTTCCCTCTTGCTTCACCAACTCCATTCTTGTTTTCAGCTTTGTTTCCATGGTTTTGATCCTTTAACTTTGGGCAATCACCTTTGTAGTGTCCTTGCCTTCCACATTCAAAACAAGTTACGACCTTCTGATTCACTACTTGACCCCTCTAAGTTGAAGTAGTAGCAATTGTGACCTTATGATCCCGGGTCAAATGCCCAACTTTGTTACACTTCCCACATCTCACTGTGCATGGTCCTTCATGGTGAAGCTTACACTTGTTACAGAGAGGCAACAATCCATTATATAGTTTCTTCTCATTGTTGTCAGCCGTATATGCTCTTGCTACATTCTGACCTCCTACATTTGGCATTTTGAATGGTGGTTGCTGACCACGGTTGTCTCTCTGAATGACCTCCAATCTTCTTTTGTTTTTAGCATTTTTCACAGTATAACCTTTCAACTTTTGGTCCATTAAGTTGTTAGCAATCCTAATAGCATCTTGCAGTCTTGTAGGTTTAGCAGCAATTACATTTCCTTGGATGTTATCGGGGAGTCCTCTAATGAATTTCTCAACCCGATCCTCCTCCTCTGGGACCATCTTCGTGCACATCATAGTCAACTCTTGAAATCTCTGAGTATAAGCAGCCAAATCATTGTTCTTCACGGTTAAGTTCCACAGTTTAGTTCCATTTTCTGAATCTCATTCCTTGGGCAGTACACTTCAGTCATTAGCTTCATGAGCTCTTTCCATGACATGGAAAATGCAGCCTCAGTCCCAATAATCCTCTTGTGTGAGTTCCACCAAGTTAGTGCACTGTTTAACAGTGTGCAAGTAGCATACTTAACTTAGGACTTCTCTAGGCTGTTGCTAATATGGAACACTGTTTCCATCTTCTCAAACCACCTTATCAACCCGACAACTCCTTCCGTTCCCTTAAAGTTGAGTGGTTGACACTTCATGAAGTCCTGATATGTGCATTCTCTAGCAACAGGTATATCACCTCTACTATTCTCATTTGGATTTCCATTTCCGCCATTTCCATTCTTACCATTTCTATTCTCACCATCTCCATTACTGCCATCACTGTCGTTCTGGCTTTGATTCTCAGCCTCGAGAGCATTGGCGGCATGGGTCGCCTCATGAGCAGCCAACGCTTCTTCCACACATCAGTTAATGAGTTCTTCGATTGCTTCAGGGGTCATACAGGAGGGAGTGATAATCATTGTTCTATGCCACAAGACATAACACATGATGAGATTCGATACGAGATATAGCCATTATAAATGGTAAATAGGGTTTATATAGAAAATACAATAGAACATGTCTTGCCAAAACACGTAAATAACAATATAGATAAATAAGCGAGAGAATTAAAACAAGCTTTTCATTTCACGAATAAAATCATAATTTGGTTACAACCAATCCAAAATAGGTACATGATTTATGATTATTTCTACTGCCAACATGTTAGGATTATGAAAAAGACTCGGTCACCCCCGTGTATCATTAGTATAGCATAGCTCGTAGTTAGAAAGAATCACTTGTATATATACCCCTTCCCACACATGGGAAGGGGTTGGTTGTTTCATTTTCATGATAATAATTTCACTTGCACTTTCTCTCTCTAGAAAGACACTTTCTCTCTCTAAGACTAATTAGCCAACCCACCATCCATTACTTATGTTATGATCTCTTGTATACTTTCTCTCTCTACAATCGGTTTACGTGGGTTAAGTTTTTGAGATCCAAGGATGAAACCCCTGCAGTTGTCATCAAATTTCGGACGTAAATTCAAGTCGGTCTCAACAAAACTGTAAGATTCATTCGCACCGACAATAGCACAGAATTTGTAAACAAAACATTGTATGACCACTATGAAAAGGTAGGCATTTTTCATCAAAAGACTGTTCCAAGGACTCCACAGTAGAACGGCGTTGTCGAAAGAAGGAACCGTACTCTTGTCGAGGCGGCACGGACAATGTTAATTTTTTCCAAGACACCGATGTTTCTTTGGGCCGAAGCTATGGCTACTGCCTGTTACACCCAAAACCGTTCCCTTATTCACACACGTCACGAGAAAACCCCATATGAGCTAGTACACGATAAGAAGCCTGATCTCACATTTTTCCGAGTCTTTGGTGCTCTTTGTTACCCTACAAATGACAGTGAGAATCTTGGGAAACTACAACCAACGGCTGATATCGGAATCTTTGTTTGACGCACCAACAGAAGGGTACGAATTTACAACAATAAGGACCGCGACAAATAATGAGACTATTCCAGTTAGGACCCACTCCTATCCTGTTGACAGCCTGGACCCTATCAGTTCAGGGCTTCGGTACTCAAATCCGGCTCCTGCTATACCATTTGCACCTCCCACGAATAAAGAATTGGAGATCTATTAACCCATGTTTGATGAGTATTTTAATCCACCGGGTATCCGTCAGAATCCAATCCCGGTCATACCTACAGCAGGTGAGCCATCCGCGGAAGTTAATCCGTTTGCTGCAGCTGATCCCGAACCATTTGTAAATGAGTTCGCCCCAGACTATAACTCTGAAGCTTCATCATCTGGGGAAATCAACATACCTGAATCCAGCCAATCCACTCAACATCATGAACATGTCCGGAAATGGACTGACTCTCATCCTATTGATAACATCATTGGGAACCCCTCAAGACCGGTATCCACTAGAAAACAGCTTGCTACGGATGCTTTGTGGTGCTTCTACAATTCTGTACTGTCCAAAGTTGAACCGAAAAACTTTCAATCTGCAGCTACTGAAGACTGCTGGTTTCAAGCCATGCAAGACGAAATCCATGAATTTGATCGACTGGACGTATGGGAATTAGTACCACCTCCAGACAGTGCCATGATTATTGCTCTCAAGTGGATTTACAAAGTGAAGCTTGATGAGTATGGTGATGTGTTGAAAAACAAGGCACGTCTTGTAGCAAAAGGATTTCGTCAAGAGGAAGGTCTAGATTTTGAAGAATCCTTCGCCCCGGTTGCTCGTCTTGAAGCAATCAGGATATTCATTGCCAATGCCGCCAGCAAAAACATGACAGTTTATCAAATGGACGTGAAAACTGCATTCTTAAATGGCGAGCTCAAAGAAGAAGTCTATGTCCACCAACCGGAAGGCTTTGTTGACCCAGAACGTCCACATCATGTCTATCGTCTGAAGAAAGCACTTTACGGGTTGAAACAGGCTCCTCGGGCATGGTATGACACTTTGTCAAGGTTTCTTCTGGCTCAAGGATTCTCCAAGGGTGTCGTCGATCCCACCTTGTTCATTCGCAAAACAGGCAAACACACTCTTCATGTTCAAATATATGTTGATGATATCATATTTGCCTCGACCGACCCCAAAGACTGTGACCGTTTTTCTAATGAAATGAGTTCTAAATTTCAAATGTCGATGATGGGTCAAATATCATTTTTCTTAGGGTTACAAATCTCTCAAAATCCTAGAGGCATTTTCATAAATCAAGCTAAATATGCAAATGAGATTTTAAAGAAATTTGATCTTCATAAAAGTGACCCTGTTGACACTCCTATGGTGGAGCGAACAAAACTGGATGAGGACCTCTCAGGGATCCCCGTTGACCAGACCAAGTATCGCAGCATGATTGGGTCCCTGATGTATCTCACAGCCAGTAGACCTGACCTTGTATTTGCTGTGTGCATGTGTGCTAGATATCAATCTAGGCCCACGAAAAAGCACCTTGAGGCAGTTAAACGGGTCTTTCGGTATCTCCAAGGATCCATCAATATGGGTCTTTGGTATCCGAAAGACACCGCCATGGCACTAACAGCATACGCAGATGCAGATCATGCAGGTTGTCAGGACACTCGCAGAAGTACATCTGGCAGTGCTCAGTTCCTTGGTGATAAGTTAGTCAGCTGGTCATCAAAGAAGCAAACTAGCACGTCTATCTCGTCTACAGAAGCTGAATACATCGCGATGTCTGGTTGCTGTGCCCAAATCCTATGGATGCGGTCTCAATTATCAGATTATGGCTTTGCATACAATCGCATCCCTATGTACTGTGACAACAAGAGTGCCATAGCTCTTTGCTGCAACAACGTTCAGCATTCTCGGTCTAAACACATCGACATCCGACATCATTTCATCAGAGAACAAGTGGAAAAAGGAGTGGTTGAGTTGTATTTCGTGAGGACAGAGTATCAACTGGCAGATATATTCACTAAGGCGCTGCCAAGAGAACGATTCGAATTCATTCTCCCGAGGCTTGGCATGAAGTGTATGAAGCCGGAGACACTCAAAAGTCTTTAGGATGATCAGGATGTGTAACGGATTGGCTTCAAGTATCCTTTGTAAATATGTACATACTTAAACCCAAAAAAAAAGAAAAATTCAAAAATAAAACGATCAAAAATCCATAAAAATCAGAAAATAGAAAATTCCAAAAATAGTTTTTCTTCCAGACATGTCTTTCGTTTATCGATAACATTTACGGTCCTAGAAATGTCATTCAATAATGACACGGGTCTTTAAATGAAGCTCGATCGGAAGTTTAAACCGTTCAAAACATGTCTAATTGGCTTGCAGTTATTTCTGACTGCAACCCGTTTCTCAAAATACGGAAAGCTCGTCGCCAAAAAGGCGGTTGTTCCTAACAACGGGTGATCCAGTTCTCCCGGGCATGGGTTACTTTATATCCTTGCAACCTTGATCTAATGTACGCTTCAGTGCATTATTTCTTGATTAAGAAGAGAAGTCTTCTTTTATCCTCATAATTTTCCGTCTATGATTCTTCAGAAAATTATTTGGATCTCACGTGGTGGTTTCAAGCGGACTTTTGAAAAGTAATCGGACTTGGTTTTTCATAAATTTGTCTCTCAATCAACGCCTACAGCTCTTTAAATAGAAAACGGGTCATTGATTGAGGGGGAGAGTGGTTTTTCAAATTTATGACATCTTTCAGGCATTTTTCGTAACTAACGGGGTTATGGTTTAAGGGGGAGTTAAACTAGTGTTAACTTAAAAAGGACCAATTGTGTCGCCTTCCCGAGTTACTCAATCCATTAATTGCTTCGTGATCCTAAATGCTAAAGAAATATGAAAAGTGAGGGACCATTAGTGTAATTTATCTTGCATTATAAGAAATAAAGAAAGAGAAGGGCCAATTATGCCAACTGCTGAAAGTGTAATTTTTGAACAAAAAAGGGGGGTTGCGTTTTGACTTGGTCAAATATCACAAACTCAAGTCAAACCTGTTGCGATTCTCTCTCAAATTTCTTTCTCGTTGCGTTTTGATTGATCTGAGATTTCTAAAGCATTTCTTTGCTTAGATCCTCGTGTAAACACCTCATCGAATCAAGGGTTAGTGTGTTTAATTATTGGGTGTTTCGTTTTCTTAAATGCTAGATGAGTTTCCAATGCCTAAATTGATTCCCCGCCCCGTACATTAATGTCCCTATAATTTTCGAGTAGTGATTGCCATTTTAGAATAAGTTTAGGTTGCGAGTTGACAAGAATTCATGCTGCGTTTTAGGGCTAAATTAATGTTGCGTTTTGTGGTTATGTTGTTGTTGCGTTTTAGGATTCTAAAGGCTAAATTCATGTTGCGTTTTGTGGTTATGTTGTTGTTGCGTTTTAGGATTCTAAAGGCTAAATTCATGTTGCGTTTTGTGGTTATGTTGTTGTTGCGTTTTAAGGTTCTAAAGGCAAAATTCATGTTGCGTTTTGATGATATAATATATGATTGCGTTTTGATTATATGATACAAAACAGGCTCAAAACGCAACTCGTTGCGTTTTGATTTGAAGAAATTTTATTATTAAAATATAGAACCCTCTTTTTCAAAATTTTCTAAAAGGGTTGCGTTTTGTCTTGTTTTGAATATTATAATCATTGCGTTTTGTGGATGATTGCGTTTTGACCTAGTTGCGTTTTGACTAAGACTGCGTTTTGAGTATGATTGCGTTTTGAGAATGACTGCGTTTTGAGAATGACTGTTGCGTTTTGAGTCTGTGTATGTCAAAATCCTTGCGTTTAGATATTGTGCATACATGCTTAACTTCCGTGCATTTGCTCTCATCTAACAACCATTATCTGCATGCTCGTTCGTCTATGATTGTAACTTTGCAGAATCAATGGCTAATACTGAACAAGCTCTTGCAAGGGCCTCACCCGTCCGTACTGATGAACAAATCGTGCCTCGCAATCGATGGGTGCCAATTGGGAAAAGCAACTGCTATCTGAATGAAGAAAAATCTCAACGCAGTCCAATTTTCAAGATTGCTGTGGACATTCTCAAGCAAACTAACTTCTTCAGAGCTTTTACAGCGTCATCAACAATACCTGCTATCTACATTCAGCAATTCTGGGATACCATTCGTTTTGACAGTAAAGCTGGAAGTTTTAAGTGTCAACTGGACGAGCAATGGTTCAATCTCAATCAAGACACACTCAGAGATGCTCTTCAAATAACACCAGTCGACAAAAACCGGGCCTTCTCTTCTCCTCCAACTCCTGATACCCTTGTTGATTTTGTCAATAAGTTGGGATATCCAAAGGAAGTAATGCACTTGTCTAATGTCACCACAAATGACATGTTCCAACCGTGGAGGGCACTAGCAACAATTATCAATCTGTGCCTCACGGGAAAGACGTCTGGATTTGAAAGGCCGAGAGCTCCAGTGCTACAAATCCTTTGGGGGATTGTCAATCGAGCTCACATTGACTATGCTGAAAGGATGTGGGAGGAATTCACTCAATCCATCCACACCTTCACAGAAGACAAAAGGAAGTTGGCACAACATACTCTGGGGAAGAAGAAAGCAACTCTTATCCTTATTCCAAGTATCAGGTTCACAAAATTGATCATATTCCACCTGCAACGTCTGCACAACTTCCACCCAAGACCCGAGTCTCCACTACATTTGCCGACTGAGGAACCTGTACTAGGTCATCTTAAGTTCAGTGCTAAGGGAAGCAAACGAGAAGTCTTTGGGATGACAATACCGAATGAACTCATCAATAATGTCATTCGAGGAGCAGACTACTATGATGCCTATCTGGAAAAGGTTGCAAAGCATCAACGGGACATCGCGGGTGAGGAATTAAGTGATCCTGAATCTCCTGCACCAAAACCAACCAAGCCTATCAAACAAGCAAAACCAAAGGCAACCGAGCAACAAACCGTTTCTAAAATTAAAACCAAGAAGTCTAAACATGCACCGGCCAAACCTAAGGAGAAGAAGCGCAAACCTGTGTCAGAATCATCTGAGGATCAACCACTAGCCAAACGTGCTAAGGCAGGGAAAGTGGTTAAGAAGAGAACTGCTAAGAGTTCTAAGCGGTTGGTCGATGAATTCGTTGACGAAGGGGTTCCTGCTGCTAAACCCAGTCTTGAAGACACAGAGGAGGCGATACTGCAAAAGGTTTTGCAAGAAAGTTTAACAGATGCATACCCAACTCAAAGGGGTCCTCTCCCTCCTGTGGTTATCAGGGAACCTGACACTGGGAAACTTCAACCACTACCAGAGGTGCCAGGAAAGGGGAAAGAGAAAGTAGGAGAGGAACAAGCTGCCCAAGTTCTCCTCAACCTTCAAACTCCAAAGAAGAAGAGCTCGACAGAACAATATATATTTCAGAGGCGCTCTCAACTTCCAACTGTAACAGCCGGTCGTGAAGAATCCTCTTCGTTATATGCCGAACTCGGATTATCTGGCAGTGATACGGAGTCTGATAAAGAAATGCCTTCCGTGGGTAGAAGTGGAAATCAAGACGAAGGCCAGGCCGGATTAGACCATGGTACACTAGATGAAGGCCAGGCTGGATCAGACCCTGGTACACGAGATGGAGGCCAGGCTGGATTAGACCATGGTACACTAGATGAAGGCCAGGCTGGATCAGACCCTGGTACACGAGATGAAGGCCAGGCTGGATCAAACCCTGGTACACGAGATGAAGGCCAGGCTGGACCAAACCCTGATGACATTAACATTGCTGAATCTCTACCATTACCAACTCCGAGTGTTCTCGCTGGACCAAACCTTGAACGCTCGGATGTTGAGATCACTGGTCCCTCCAGTCTACCTCAACCTGAGCATATGGATGAAGGGTTCACGGCCTCGGCATACCCTGATGTGCATAAGAATCTGAAGCTCACGGTTGATGAACAGGTGATACCAGAAGAACCTGTCAGCTCTACAGGGACATTGTCTTCTTTACAACATCTCGCCAAAGATTTCAGCTTTGGTGATCAATTCTTGAATGACAAACCGTCTGAGGCCGATAATGAGAAGACAACAGCTGACACTGAGGCTGAATCAATGGCATCCGTCACTATTCAGCAAGACACTTCTATCACCCCTCCGATGACATCTCCGGTGATCGATCTCGTGTCTAGAAAAAAAAAAACCCCTCATTCACCTAATGTCATTGGCCCTCTACAACCACCACAAATACAACTGCAGCAACAACAACCCAACAACTCATCACTAACCCTCAACCTCAACAAGGTTCATTAGAGTTGCTTCTCATTAAGCGCATGGGTGAACTCGAGCAACACATAGCGGATCGTGTAGAAGAAAATCAAGCTCTGGAATCACGGTTAGAAAAACAAGGGAGCAAGATCCGCAAGTTGGAAACCATGGATTGGACCAACATGATCACCGTCCGTACTGATGAACAAATCGTGCCACGCAATCGATGGGTGCCAATTGGGAAAAGCAACTGCTATCTGAATGAAGAAAAATCTCAACGCAGTCTAATTTTCAAGATTGTTGTGGACATTCTCAAGCAAACAAACTTCTTCAGAGCTTTTACAGCGTCATCAATAATGGAGGAGAACTACGACAAGGGACATGCTGAACACCGAATAGCATATGAAGCACTACAGGGCTCAATCCATCGTGATGAAGATGAGGACTTTGATGATGATAAGGCTCAGAAGGAAACTAAGAAGAAAGGTAAGCAAGACTCTCCAAAGCCTCCCCCTGGGTCGCCTCCTTCACCACCACCTCCTCCTCCACCACCGTCAGGCGCATCAGGAGCTTCTGGCACAACCGGAGCTTCTGATTCTGCCCAAGCTCCTCCTCCACCACCTCCAGTCTCATCCACTCGTCAGGAAGATCAGTCAACAGGCACTGCAGCCCCAAGTTCCTCAAAGACAGCTGCATCAGCTGAATACTCTGCGTGGACAACGACTGACTCCCAGACTAAGCCGTCAATCACACAGATTCCTGACGATCTCTATATGGATGAGGATACCACTGCAGATGTACAAGTACTCTCTAGTGATGATGAGGTCGGACGTGATCATGTTCCTACAGTCAACCTGAGACAAAGCTGGTGGAAACCTCTCACTGAAGACAGACCGTCCACTCCAGAACCTGCGTGGACTATTCCATCATCTGATCTGTCCATGCCAACACACAACTGGGCCTCTGCTCTGAAGTCGACATATGCGCAACCACAGGAGAACTCGCTACTTGCTCAAACCGGGGATATGGCGACATTTATGGACTGGTTTTGTAAACAACGAGGAATCTCTGAACTTACTCCCAAGGACCTGGAAGGCCCTGCATTCGAAATCGTCAAAGTGTTTCATCCTGACGTGATTCATCTCCAATTCCAAATGGAAGAATGCCACAAACTTCTTACAGATCAAGTGGATGATGCAATCATCAGGTACAACGTCAGCAAGCCTCTTCCACTGGGAGGTGAACCAGGCCATGTAACCATTCAACCGGACTTCTTCTTCAACAAAGACCTGGAGTATTTACGATATGGTCGCAAAGCTGGCAGACCAGCCTTGTCAATCTCGAAGATGAAGGCGGCATGTTACCCTGATGTCGGATTGGAACAACTGGTGCCTGATCAGTTCTGGATTGAAGAGGAATGCAAGTATGACATTGCGGCTATGTATGGTATCTCTCATTGGTGGGTTCAACGACAACGATTCTACATTGACCGATTCTCATCTGAAGGAGACCGCCGAGCAGTAAGGACTCATATGCGTATCTTAAGCGTCGTCCGAATCGAAGTTTTTTCAATGTATGGGTACAACTATATGAAGAAAATAGTCCTTCGTCGAGCTGATCTCAAAGAATACATTATAGCAGAAAGGGACTTCAAACACATGTACCCAAGTGACTTTGAAGATCTGTACTTGTTAAATCTTCAAGGTCACTTGAACCACCTATCACCCGAAGACAAAAAGATTCTAACTACAGCTGTCAACCTATGGACCAGAAACTTGGTTATTCGACACCGTGTAGAAGACTTTCAGTTGGGAATAGAGAGTTACCAAACACAGCTAAACCTCACCAAACCTCGATGGGAAGCCACTGGATTTGAATTCAAGCATGACTACACAGTCATAGACTCTCCAAGGGCAGTTACATTCAGAGACAAATACGGGGTTCAGATGATCATGAGGTTCAATGAAATACACAAGTTCAGTGATGGCACTCTGCAACAGATTGACGAAGCATTGGACTATCGAGTCAAGGAATTCCAGATCAACAGGACTAATCCAGGGATGAACACCAGATTTTGGTCGAAGAAAGATGTGGACAGGAGCAAGGACTTCATATTCGCTATCCAGAAACGGCTAAAGACACGACGTATCTTTCGGAATCTGGAGAGCTTTGTGGGTGGAAGGATCCGAGAAGGCGACTACCGGTTGCTGAAGAGAACCGAATGAGGGGTAGTCTATTTAATACGTTGTTGTAATATGTACATTACTATGTAGTGTCTAAAACTGTAACTTAGGCTTGTATATTAAGTAACTATCTGCTTCACATTCGGATTTTATAAACCGGACACGCTTTCTCCCAAATTTTCTTAAACTTAAATCAATTGAGACCCAAAATCTCAACGGATTTGAAATTTTTGCTCGGGGGAGAAAATGTGATTTAAGTATGAAAATCTGATATAAAAATGTGATCTTTTTAAACTCAAGTGTAGGCTCCTCTATATGTGCTAAACTTTTTCGAATATCGATGCACATATTAAGGGGGAGCGAATGGTATATGATGGCGAAGAGAACAGTACCAAAAGACCGACCCCGTATTTACTTTATCGGAGTTATAAGGATGGTATGGTTAGGTACATGTTCCCATGATCCCGCCAGAGCCGGAGGGATCTACCCAGGGACAATCCACTAGTTAGTGTAGATGTCCTTAGGTATGATTACAAAAGGAGTTATGTGAGAAGAAGGGAATAGTGCGGACTGAGATGGAGCTAGTACTGGAATAAACCCAACAAGGTTCTAGTAATGAAGTCTCGGTAAGCACTGAAGGGGTTGAAGAATGAAAAAGAAATGTTAAAGATAAAGGGTGAAAAGAAAGCAGCCCTCCTTAAACATTAGGCAGAAACCGGGTCAATACATATGCTGTCAGAATCACAAGGTTGATTGCTGACATTGAAGACAAGTATCATGGACCCAGTGATACGCTGCACAACCCTCCCTAGCTACTCAAGATCCCTCAAAGGATTCTTGTTTCATTTCTCACGGAGATCAATACAATTCTATCGTCTCACTCACTCCGAGTTAGTCGATATTGAAAAGGTGGCAGTCCGCTCCAGCCTCCGACCACTAAAACCAAAAATGCACTATTGAGTCTAGAGCCTTGAGATCATCCAAAAGTCTCGCTAGGACACTTATCCATAATGTGCTTGTTTCTCACACACTGTGACAACAAGTAAAGATTTTAAGAGTCCTTCGCATTATCCTCGTGGTATTGCCAGAACATCCGAGTGATACAAAAGTACTCACGATGAAGATGGAAATCCTTCTAGAGCCAACATCAAACAAGCTCTTGGTAGGTGACATGTGAGATCCACTATGGATTAAGCGTGTGACAAATGGAAAGCAACGATGGTGCGATTCCTTGAGAATCAAACTTGTTCCAGAATGTGAATTGACGGATCGGTTTGGAAAACCTCTCGATGTGCTCAACAAATGATTTTCGAGCATATTGACTGTGTATATAACCTTTAAAAAACAAATTATTTAAGATAAAAATTTTTTGTGAAATAAAAACTCTAATCGAAGTGATCCCAAAAATTCTTTCTCAAGTAACACGTCGATTTATTTTCAAATCAATTTTTTTATCTTTAATCGTAAGAATATTAACTAACCAATCCACTCTATCTCAGCTGTCTTCTTAGATAAAAGTTCCATACAGAAACAATTACAATATGGATATTCTGTGTGTTTACCCTTCAGATGATCTATACTTATACTGGAAATCCTGTCAAGGGGAGTCTCTTAAGATGAATCGACCAGATCACAGTCGGTCCATCACGATCAGGAGGTTAATCCAACCAGGACTCGGGCGAATACAAAGCCATATTCGCCCAATAACTTTATTGCTAACTGTTTTATATACAGGTTCTACAAAAATGAGAATGGAGACACTTCGTTCTAGTATGATTCTATTCACCACCCAAAGCTCACTCTAGATCTTCCATAAAGACATCATGACACTTAATGACCTAGCAACACAGCTTCCGCAACTCTAGAAGTATTATCATGATGCAAGAAAAGTGTGAGCAATGTAGGTCCAATGTCACAAAAATCACATGAAGCATGCTTACTAACAAGATGAACAAGAGATTAAAGATGAAATATGTTCTCAGGAAACTCAAAGATCGCACAGCTAATAGATGAGTCTCAAAGTTCACTACAATGACAAAGTACATCAAAATTGAAGAATCAAAGACTTTCGAGCTACAGTCAGAAGGTTAATGATGTAGAATGCAGAATTCTGAATGTATTTATCTGGATGACCTCCCTTAGGGGAATTGTTTAATTAGAAAAAGGACTCGGTCACAACCCCTGAATCAATATATAGCATAGCTCGATCAGAAAAATCATTTGTATATATAATCCCCTCCACACATGGGAGGGTTGGTTTTTTCAGTTTTCATGAAAATTTCTAACTTGCAACTTTCTCTCTAAATAAACATTAGATCTCTCTAAGTCAATTAACCGAACCCATCATCCATTACTTGTGTTATGATCACTTTGTATCTACAAATTCTAAAAAGGAAAAGAGATCTAGTGACTACTTAATGAATGTGCTTAATCTAAAGAATGCAAAAAATCTAATCTAAATACTTTAAAACAACTAAAATTGGCATGAACTAATCAAACTCAGAAACAACAAGAACTCAAATTCAAATAAGCTAAAAACTTTTTAGAAAAAAGCTAAACCAACTTTAAAACTTAAGAACTTATTAAACTACTTATGAATACATCAATATAGGCTATAAAAATCTAGATTCATTAGCTAAATTTACAAATTAAAATTCTACTTAATTACTACTGTTTTTTGGTTTTTTATGTTTTGAATACTTTTGACACAAAAATAAGCTAAGAAAATAAGCAGTAAAATGAAGAATTCATCCTAATCTATATTAAGCTATACCTAAATTATAAGATGCTAAAAGATAAGCTATTAAATCCTACAATTACTGGCTTAAATTGAGATTTGAATATCAACAGTACTAACTTAACTTAGTACTGCGATGCAAAGATTTTTTTATAAAACACAAAAATCAGCTAAGAAAAATAAGCATAATAAATGCAAACTAAACCTAAGTAATAAGCTATATCTAGATTTACTTCAAAACATGAATTTAAACAAAACCAAAAGACCAATACATCTACTTAACAAAAAATTAAGCCTAAGGTATAGTACTAAATTGGACAAGCAGTACTAACTTGTAGTTAGTACAGGCACTTTGCACAATGCAAACCAAGAGTGCAGGTTACCTAATGAAATCCTACACTAAAACATCACTCAAATAATTATAAATAAAGTTTTTTGTTCAAGCAAGATTTAAGCCTTAGAGGGCTTAGATCAACAATTGCACAAGTGAAATTTAAAGGAAAATTCCCCTGGTGCTAGAACAAAGGTAATAAGCCATATCTTTTGAAATTTTGAAACCTAACATACAAAATCAAATGAAAAACTATCATAAATGATAAACTCTCTGACTTCAAGCAAATTGCCACAATTATTCTGACTGACTTTTAGAGTCAAGACACACTTCTTGCCACACACCCATAAACTCACTATGACAAGCTATGATTAAGCTACTAAATTTTGAAATCTAATAAACAAGTTAACTTAAATTACCATACAATTAACAGATTAAAACTACATTAAATAAGCATGACTTAAAAAACAAAATAAGCAAAATCAAAGAATTAAAGCTTTTTACTAGATTTTTTGTTTTTTAGAATTTTATGACAATAATATAAAATCTATGGATTTAAACCTAAGAAATTTTGTAATTAGATAAACACCTAAATGATTTAGCTAGATATAAAACTCAAATAACACTAATAAGCAAAACGAGAAAAAGCAATCTAAGTATAGAAAGCAAGAGATTGACTATTTAAAGCTACATTTAACAGAATGAAAGAAAATCTTACAAACTCCTCTAGCTAAACAATAGACCCAAGTAAGGCAGCTTACAGCCCCTACTTATTAATAAGCTGGGGTAAAGTCTTTGGATCTCTTCCAATATAAAGATCCCCTTCCAAAAAGCTCATTTCCAATAAGGTCCATAATCAATGTAAGTTTTAAACAGATTCAGGTTTAAGTAAGATTCATTTCTGAATTCTTAAAGCTCATTTCACTTATTGAACTGAAAGAGCTTTAAACAGCTTATGACAGCTGATGAGAAAATAACTGTAAGTATTTGAAAAGCTTTAAGAGTAAAGATGAAAAACCTTTTAACACTGAATTTTCATTAATAGAAGAGACTGATACATTCTTAAAAAATTCGAAAACATTTAAGTAAAATTACGAAATTAAGCTAGACTAAAAATTACTAAAAAAAACTAATGCCGTGTGTGTGAGAATGAGGCCAATTTATAGGACCTAGAAAGAAGCATCAAGGAATCACTTTGCCCTGCTTCTCACAATCTTTCATCTCCACCAATGCATTCTTCAATCATCCAAGCATCAATGAGCCGGTTGATCAGACTGTGGACACTTGAAAATGCACGTTCATTCCATTGGATAGTACGATTTTGTGCTTCTTTTTGAGTGTTTTAGCACAAAAACCCGACTTAAAATTGTGCTTTCAAAAACATTGGTTACTGGCTAATGATAGAGAGAGGTTAAGTAATCCTTTGATAAAGACTGATTTGTCCCTTTATTTGTGTTAGTGAGCTCATGAATTGACCTAAGCACCCTTTAATTTGGAAAACCCCTTTGATTTACCCTGGGGGTGAAAGGTGGGACGATGGGTGAACAGTAACTAGCCTTCGCGCCTCTTTTTGATAGTTAAAACTGTTGGACTTTGGAATAATAGCACAAATGGTCCTTTTGATCTTTCTCCCTTTTTCGAGTTATAAATGACTTTCGAAAATAGCAAGTTTAGCCCTTGTGGACTTTTGTTGACTATGATTGACTGGAGTAGACTGTAGGTTTGACTTTTCCTGGCTTTGCTTCTGGCTTTTTTTTTCTAATAAGCATTAGGGATAAAAATTAAACAACTAAATAAGCTGTAAAAGGATATAAGACAGAATAATTATTTAAGCCTATTTAAGTTTAACCAAAAATGTCTAAGGTAACTTAAGCACTTAATAAGCACTTGGCAACCTCAAAAGCTGAAAACAAACAAGACACTAGGCCTAATAAGCACTCTTTAACAAAAATTAAGCAAATTTAAATAGCAAAAAGCTCAGAAAATGAAATAAGCACTTAGGACTATAAAACAGTGAAAACAGACCAAAGAGGCACCTTTGTGCTTATTTTTAAGCAACTAGACAGAACCTTATTGCAATGTGGCTTATATTTTCTTAAACCTTATCCTAGGGACTTCAATAATAAACAAAGAAAAAGGACTTTGAATTTAAGCTATGCTAGGAAAAAGGGCTATGAAAAAGCTGTTTTACATTAGCATGCTGATTTTTATTTTTATGAAAGAAAAAAGGATACTTGCAGGCTTAAATTTACGGGAGCTAGAAAATAGGCATTTAAAACAACACTAAGCATAGACACGTAAAATTATGGACAAACAATGAGCTTATAGGACATAAAATCAAAAATTAAAACTAATAAGTCCTCATCTAATTCAACTGCTGAATGTTAACTTTTTAGGACTTTGGAAAAACAACCTAGTAACTATGACAGTTTTAACTTGAAAATAAAATGGCAAAAACACACTTAGGCTTAACCTATACTACTGCATCATAGATTAAAAACAGACATGAAAACTACAAAAACAAACATTAAATCAAGTCTAATCTAATAAGCAATAGAGAACTCATTAAGCATACACAGATTTTAGACAACTTTTAGAGAGGACCTAAAACTTAAATTTAAACTTAAATACTTTTAAAAACTGACTTAAAATAGCTAGAAATAGAGATTTGAAATTGGTTTAAGGACCCAAATAGATTTAAGACTTCTTTTGACCCTTATTCTACCCTTAACCCAAACACTCCTTAAAAATACCACTTGTCATTTTTTAAACTTAAAACTCCGAATTAAGCAAAGGTGGGTAAAAACAGATAATAAACTAACATTGTTAAGCAAATTCAAGCAATAGAAACACAACAATAAGCACTTAACAATAGCAAATCACAAATAGCAGTTTACAAAGGATAAAAGACAGAATTTTTATAAAACTTAAATTTCATTCAAAAGAAAAGTTTACAAAATCTTAAAGACAGAAATTTAAATACAAGAACACAAAATTTAAGACATTGAAAGTAAAAATTAAAACTACAACTAACATTACTCCTACATACTACATCTGCATTTTCTCTGTCTTCTTTCTTTTATAAGCAGTGAGGCTTCAAAGCTTTGTGCTTCTTGTGTTTTTGCTGTGAAAGGAAACAAAACCTCATCTTAGCCCTCTATTTTTTCTTGGTCCCCAATCAAATTAATCCTAGCCATCAATCCTTCATCCAATCAAAACCCTTGGGATTGCCAAGGTGGAGTTTGTAGGTTAGTGAGGTGGGGTTAAGCTGGTGATGGTGATAGGTTTGGAGTGGGGTGAGGTGACAGTTTGTCGTGGTATTGCAGAGGAGGGGGAAACGACAGGTGAATAGTACTTAGGTTGTAGGGTTTTGACGGGTAAAAAGGTTTTTATATCTGTTTTTGGGAGATCAGGGTAAAAGTTTGAGAAAGGGCAAAACTGGTCCCCCATTTTGTTTAAGGGTATTACAAGAATGGTCCATGTGGTGAAAAGATCTTTGGGGGTTTGGCAGAAATAACCCCCCAACTCATATATCTTCTTTGCAAATTTAGTCCCTTGTGGTGATGAAAGATTAAGGGTTGGCAGTTTTAACCCTTGAACTTGTATAGGGTCATTGCAGCCATGGTCCTTGTGTGGTATAAGTTTGATGACTTGGCAGAATCAATCCCTCAACTTAGAGTTGGGGTTTTTGCTTTGTATAAAATAGCTTAATAGGTTGACCTGGCCCATTAAATGGGTGTGGGTGGGCCCATTATGTATTTCTTCATTTTTGGCTTTGTCTTTTACTTTTGGCTTTGTCGGGGTTGACTTTTTGGTTGACTTTTAACTTTGACTTTGTCTTTTCACGCTCTTTTCATTCTCGTGCTCGTTTCTTGTTGTTTTGTCTTTGTTTTTGTCCTTTTCTTTGATATCCGTTACCTGCACAATATAAACACAAAAACAAGCATATATATGGCATTTTATCTGCGTTTTTAGTCGTTTAGGGTCGTTTTATTAAGTAAAAGGTATGTGTAATTACACACATACCATTGCCTAATTGTGACAGAATTAGCATGTCAAGGTTTTAGGAAGAAGTACCGCCTAGATCTAGGAATGATATATCGGACAATAATAAGACAGTTATTACACCAATAAACAAGCCCGCGTTCTATCGGATTAATCATGGTTAATACAGTTTCCTTTCCATAGGGTTGAACTGTTCTTCTATCCTTTGATTAATCTTTTATGTGCATTAGAGTAGCTTAAGTAGCGTTACGTCACCAACAAAACTCGTGCCGGTCTCTCAGGCTGAAAACCTCCCCTTTATCCGTTAGAATTAGGATTAACTTAGGTTTAGCATATGTTTAACATAGAATAGTATAACTTAGATAACTAAATAGTAAAAGTTGATACATAAAATATACCTACACACAACGACACATCAGTAATCATGCTTTGTTTTAGTTTTAACCTCGTCTTAATCTCAATCAAAGAAATTTTTCAATAATAAGTGTAGGGGAAATATCCGGTTTTTAAGAACCAATTTTCAAATAAACAATTTAGATTAATTCGCGTCTTGTGTGTTTGTTTGAGTCATATGATTGTGTTGATAAATTTCATGGTATTTTGCAGTAAAATTTTGCAAGAAATACTGATTGGACTTGCGTGCAGAAATTTTTCAAGATTTTTTTTCTCTACAATATGTGGAGACGGCGTCCCCAACAAAGCTACAGTAGAATTTGATTTTCTAACCGTGAAATTTTTGTATAATTTTTGGAATTTGTACATTGCTTAAAAACCTGCAAGAAACCACAAATGCATTAACACATTCATCCTATCTTTTATTTATTTGTCACAGAGTCAAAAAAACTTAAACTCATATAGTTGTATATTTATCATTTCGCCGATTTTACGCTAGGTATGTTTGTATCTTGTCTTTGATTTGCATGTTATATTTGATAAGGAGAGACTCGGGAGTTCTTAGGAGTTTCATGTGGATAATTCTTGGATGGAGATTTAGCCGGTTTATCATTTTGTTTCTTCTCCATCATTGAGCATAACCAGGGAGTACTAGTTTATTTCGCTCTCTTTTCTTTCCCTTTATTAGTTTACGAGTACTTTGTAGAACATTGGGGATAATGTTCGTAATAAGTGTAGGGGGAAATAAAAGCATTAGAAACTATTCCACCATTTTTCTTTTTCTTTGTCCTTAAAATGATGAGTAATATATCAAAACATAGCGTAGAAGGTAATTTTGACCCAAATTTAAAAAAAATTGTGGCACATACCGGTGAAACTTAGTACTGGTTGCATCTCATTGGATAGGGAATTATACGACTAGCACAAAAACCCTTCCACTCAAATAAAATTCCATCCCCAAATTCTAAGGTTTGCCCCTATATCTTTAGGAATTTGGGTATCCATCTTTGATGCCCAAGATAATTTATGCCTTTAGCTTTCTCGAGTTAAGGTTCGAATGCAGTCATGTGTGTCTATTCCGTCGTCACGGATGTGTACGTATGGTCTTTGTCACATTTTATGGAGCATTGGTATCGGTATTAAATTATATGAGAGTGTATCGGCATTATATATAATTCTAGAACTTACTTTAGTGATGCATCCCGAGACTGCGTAGTGAGTAATAAGAATTGCTAAGTGATAAGAGGCACAAGAATTAACCCATGTTTTAAACCTGTAATTGTTTATATGGTCACATCGACTATATAACTATCCACACACCCGTGTTTCGCACTCATATTTAGTGCAAGACTCCCCTAGTGAAACCCTCTGAGCCTATCCTTTTCGCGGTTCTTGTAATTTTCTTGTTAATCCGGACTATTAATGAAGAGCATTGTTAACCCTACAACCAAATGTTACACCCAAATTGCCTTAACCTTTCTTGTATGTACTCGCTTTTAGTACATTATTGTTTAACCAAAGTTAATTATTTGAGTACATGGTTGCTAAGTCCTTATCCTTGTAAATACAGTTTTGAAACGATTGGTATTCATGGTAGTATTTATTTCGCGAAAGAATATGAATGAAAATTTAAGTCAATACCCCCATATGTTTGTCAAATAGTCTCTATGTTATGTTGATCTAACTGAATTTGGGTCATAAACTTGTTTATTTATTGAGTATGTAAAAGTTCAAGTGTAAGGGTGTATCTATAAATCCGAAGTGATGTAAAAAAGGAGAGAAAAGAAAAAGAAAGAGTTTGATGTAGAGTTTTGTAGAGTTTGTACATCTTGTCCGAGTGGTAGAGTCTTTGGCTTAGCAACCAAACCAAGTTGTATTCCTATAAGAAAATTAACTCACTACTTCACCTAAAATTCACCCAAAAAGTCACTCCCTAAATATTTCCCATCCGTTTTTGTTTCCATGTTATCATATTACACCTACACCCCACAACCCTTTTTAAAGACCTCTTTGATAGTAACTATTAGTACTTACGCTAGCAGTGGAGGTTTGATCTTTTATCAAGCCTATGATAATTTATATGCTATGACAGGTAGTGAGTGTTATATTTTCCGTTTCTCATATTGTTATAATGATACGACCCTTGCGGGTTGTATCAGGATAGGGCACCACTTCAAGCGTGTTGTAACAATCCATATTTTCAGGTCATTTTACGACGTCATTTATTTCACTATTTATTTTTAGTCTCGTACGCGTTTACTTTTAATTTAAATCGTTAAGTTAAATCATGTAAATAAAAATTATCATTCAACGTAAGCGGGCATCAAACAATTAAACGTTTACGTCAAGCAAGTGTTAGATAATTATTTGGAGGATAATTATTAACTTTGCATATTTTATTTTTATTGGTTACGTAAAGTGTTTACGTTTCACGATGAAATACCTTTAGGCATTCACGGAACCACCAAAACTTTTCTACGCTTCAACAAATACCTATTTTTATACCCAATACCTAAAGTTTTATAAAACTTCACCTATGTTATTCATCATAGCCAAATTTTACATAAAAGAAACCAAGCTAGAACATACACTTTACAAGTTATACTTCTACATTAAACCTTTACATATTGTAACTTCAAGTAATACTATAAAATATCAACATAAAATATCTAAGACTTCTCTAGTCCCTCCCCTCCCTAATTTTTGGTGCAAATATAGTCCCAAAGGGACATAGAGCATACCATTTACCAACTAGTACCTTGTACAAACCTAGATCATTATAACTTATGTTCATGACTAGTTAACTTGACCAAAGACATTCCTTAATTCACTCCCTATGTTTCACTTGGTCTTAGTCTTCAATGAGTGAACTTGGACTAGCCTTGTATTATAAATACATGCATACTAGAAGAGATAACACACACAACACATTTCCTTAAGTAAAAACCTTACAAACTCTCTTTGTTTCTCTCTTCCTAGCCACAGCTAAACAACAACACTTATACACAATCCATACAATTTTATTTACCAAGCATACAAGTATTCTAACATCATATCTAAGGTATCCTAAGGTGTATTTAAGGCTTTGTTTAGTGTTTAAAATGGTTAATCAAGAAAGGTGCAAGATTAGGGTTTTCTTGAAAGCTAGGGTTTTCTAGTCTTGGAAGCTTGGGTTTTGATTCTAAACTAGGGTTTAGATCTTGTTTCTCTTCATCATACTTCATTATAAGGTCATCTAAAAACCCTACACTCTTTACATTTATGATTTTATGTGTATATAATGTTTATATAGTAAATCACCATCTAGGAAACATATTAACATGAAAATGGATTTTTACTTTTGATCATGGTTTATACACTTTTTTCATATGCTATATTGATGTTAAAAACATGTCGAATGGAAGTATATACAGTGTACAAGTGTGGATTTATTTAAAAAAATTATATATAACTAAATTGTTTAAAAGTTTTACTTATTAAGTTTATAAGTAAAAGAATAGTGATGACTTGTTATTCTTGGACAAATGAAGACTAGATGGACTTAACATATATTAGACTTGTGTATTATAAAGTGTTTGTAGAGGACTTGTAGCAAATCACTAAACTAAAACTTATAAAAACAATTTTTATAAACATTTTAGTCCAAATGAACAAAACTCTTACTGTTTTTAATTTGAAAATAAAGTATTTATTTTATATTTTATAAAATAACTATAAATGCATGAGGATTCGTAGTCCATATACAGAACTAGAAGAATTCCATTTATAACGAAGAAGTTATGCTATTTGCAAGTTATGATAATTAAATATATAAAAAGTGATTTTATTAACGAAGAAGTTATGCTATTTGCAAGTTACGATAATTAAATATATAAAAAGTGATTTTATAAAAGTAATTTTATAAAATAAGTTACTGTTCACATCAGAAACATTTTGGAAAATACTTATTTAGATAGAACTTTTAATTACGAAGACGTGCTCGAAAGAATCACTAAAATCGGAATTAAAACGAATAAGTTATGATATTTACGAGATTACGACGATTAAATTTATAAAAATAGTTTTATAAAATATACATGAATAGTAAAAGTGTTGTTCATCAGAGGACTAAAAATATTAAAATGTAATATTTTGATACATCTTCTTAATACGAAACCGTAGACATAAAGAACGTACAAAACGGACTTAAAACAAGAAAGATACGCACTATTTTATACTTGTGCATTATTTCCTGACATGAATAGTGTAGGTTCGTTTTTAATAAAATATTTTGCAAAACATTTTAGAATCACTTAAATAATATTTATACACGTTTTAAACTTTATAAATATTATCTTACAAAGGCGATTGAACTGCGATTATACGAGTACAAATACATGGTTATTATTTATCAAATGCGATTTAAATATTATTTCACAAATACAATTAGATGGTGATGTGGCTATATAGAATTATATACATTATTAGTTATTTAAAGTACTTAGTACTCGTATGACCTATAATTAATTAGGTTGCAATCGGGCATTTACGTGACGCATTTCATTCTATGATTTACATTGTTGATTCATTCACTCAAGGTGAGTTTATAGACCCTCTTTCACTTGTTTTACAATTACTTTACAAATCTCAGGGGAGAATCCATGCTCGTTACAATTTGTTTAAATATTCATGTACAATCTCTTTTGCATACTCTTATACATACTTGATTTTGTAACCTGGTTACAAACTCGTTTACATACTTATTACAAACTCGTTACAACTTTGTTATACACTCATTTGCATATCTCATGGTGAGATACAATACTTGTTTTTACTTATGGACGCAACAACTATACTTTACTCTTATGATTACGGATTAGCTTAAGTTGCATGAACTATAAATTACTCGGAGAGTAAGCGCGAATGTTATAAAATAGATCTATTCTGGATTGACAATCCTCGTTCAGGTGATTAGCTATCACTGGACAAACGAACGTTATACCATGTCGGAGCACGACTGGATTGGTGTCTACAGGGCCAACAACTACATACTCATGAACTCTTACTGTGCCTTGAATAAAGTGGCATACATATAAGTCTACGTCGCAGTTTCATGAACTTAGGGGTGCAATCGTAATCACACATGGTGACTATTGTATTGGATACAATGGTCATGCATACTTTACAAACGCTTTGTTCCAACTATACTCAACTTTTTGTGACTATCGTATGGGATACAATAGTCATACACATCTTTGATTTCAACATTTATGCATACAATTTTGGTAACTATTATAACGATTGAAATGGTCATATACTCTTTACAAATCTTTGATCCAACATTTACATTTACAAAAATCTATGAACTCACCAACTTTATGTTGACACTTTTAAGCATGTTTTTCTCAGGTGAATTAGATGCTTGACATACATGATGTGCATTGGAGTCTAGACTATACAAGACTACATTCATGGATTTCTACAAACAAATCTCGTTGTATTATTTCAGTCTTACATTATTGATGCAAACTTTGGGACCAACGTTATAACAAATTTAGATTTTGGTTAAATCAACGAGATCACTTTTCAAACGACTCATTTAGAGGTCGTTCTCTCATATCTTGTGCAATGTACTTATGAAGTAACACTCCCGGACACTATTCTGCTGCGACCCAATTTGGGGGGTGTTACACATGTGCTAGCTCTGTCAGAAGAAAGAAGAGAAGATTAGAGAATTGTTTTATCTTAAACTTGATTGATTTATTATAATGAAAGAGTACACGAGTATTTATAATAGCTAAATGGGCCATGGGCCTATTATGGGATATTATGACTTTCCTAAACAAATAGTCAAACGCATTGAATACGAAGACATTGCTAAACAATGACATTCCTAATACGACATAAAGACATTCCTAAACAAATAGTCAAACATACAAACATTCCTATACTGAGGGCGTAACATTCCCTACTCCTTCGAAACCACCTTGCCCTCAAGGTGTTGTCTAAAAAAATCTTAATTTCAGGATTCCATATTCTTCTTTGAATTTCAGCCTTCATTTTTTTCTTCTTTATGTGTTTATCATTAAGACGCTTCAACAACAGAATAAGAATGTGTAGGGTAGAAATAGAGTATTAGACTTCTTTATCAACCCATTTGTTAATTTCATTTACCCCAACACCTATAACCTCATTACCTTCCAACACATTTGGCTCATCATTATTTTGCTTAACGGCCACACCTACCACTTTTACCACTTTTGTGTCATCTTGTTTACCATCCACTAACACCTTCGTTTCCACCTTACTAGCTTGATCTCATGCATCATTATCAGAGGTAATTTCTACCTTGTCCGATGTACGGAGAATTGATTCCTCCAACACTTGGTCCGGTATCGCTATGTTGAGGTCATTTGGGTTGATGATGGTTGTGGTGGTCCGTTCGTCCTCAAAACAGGCCTCGGTCATACGGGCTAAGGAGAAGGCTTCTACTAAAGTGGTAGGCCTTGCCTTCAATAGTTTTATCTGTAACGCCACCTTAAGTCCGGAGATATACATCATTTTAAGTAAGTATTCAGATTTTATTGTTACTCGACTTATAAGCATCTCGAACTCATTCTGGTGAAAAGTATCGATGAACAGTACCACATGAATAGTAACTTTGGTGAATAGTGTGCGTGTCGTCCGTCCTCCTACAACACTAGCATAACATATAATTCATTATACACCCAAGAGAAATAGAGAATATCCAAACACTTATTGTGAGGTGCTAGTGTATCTTTTTCGTGCTTCTAGTTTCGAGGCCTAATCAGTTGCTATTGTCTAGGTAGAAAAGCTCATTTACTTAGGGACAAGCAAATCCCAAGTGTAGAGGTATTTGACGAGGTGTAGTTTTATACACTTTTTCGAGGTCATTCTACCCTTATAATCATGCAATGATGTCTAAAATATACGCTTAATCGTTTCTTTTTGCATTTTTAAAACTTGGAAGACATTTGGAGTAAATACACTTGACTTGGGCTCAATTTTGGAAGAAACCAGACAAGATGACAATTTGGCTTGAAGACGGATTGAAGAATCAAGATCAGAGTGTGGAGACAGCATTTGGAAAGCTTGTGACGCCGTCTGAAGGTCATAGCGACGACGTTTGGAAATTTGTGACGCCGTCTGAATCAGACGTCATAAAAGAAGCCCTAGAAACCCTAGCGTGGTGACGGCCTCTAGATTAATTGCGACGTCGTCGTAGCCCGGAAGTCTATATATACAAACTCGATTTTACATTTTTCATAGGCATTCTTAGATAAAATTAGGGTTAGAGTTTTTGGGAGGTCAACTTATACCAGATTTTAGGAATATTTTAGGGTTTCCCAACCCTTTTATATCATCCCTAATCACTTGATTCAATATAGTGAAGTTCTTTTATCCTTTATCTTTCAATATGTCTTATTGTTTGATTGATATTTGTGTTTCCTCTATCTTGAACATGCTAGGCTAGATCTTTTAAGTGTTTGCTTATGATTGCATGTGAATTGATATGTAGATCTTAATTATATTGCTTCTTCTTGATGTGTGTGCATGTTTAGACTCTAGATACCTAGTTACTTAATTGTATCGAAGATCTAGAGAAGCATGCTTATGTAGAAAGGATTCCATAGGTAACAATATTCATACTACCTTACCCATATGTGGATGATCCCATTTAAGTATTTTTAATGCGCGTATATCTCCCTAGGGGCCATGTAATAGTCTTCATACTACCTTGCATGTGTGTTTCCCTAGCAAGTTATCACGTAGACGGCGTTTTTGTGTAATTCGTCATGCTTCTCGGAAATACTTACATATACATCACAAGTGTGACAAGACAATAGAGTTAGGAAAAGCATATCAAGGATCGTGCATGATCAAGTAAACACTACTCCCTTATCATACGAATTTTTTTCATTAGATTAGTTTAATTAATTAGATATTAGTTTTAAAACCAACCTCTTCAAAACCCGAGATTTGACTTGCTTTTATAAAATATAAAAAAATACAAAAATAATCTTCTTTCAATCTCCAAGATCTTAGTTATATTTAGTTTCGACCTTCACAGTGCTATTCCCCTAGAGAATGATAACAACCCTCGTGTCTTGCCTATACTACACTACAACGGTTAGGTGCACTGCCTAGGGAGTTGTAAAAGTGAAGTGGGATTTACAACGCTCATCAGTTTAACAAGATCAAGATACATCTTGGATATCTCCATAGTTCTTCTGACTTCATAAACCCAAGACCATTTAAAATTTCATTTCGTATATTCTTTCGTAAAGAGCATCAGACTTTCAGAGAAAAGATGTACCACAATTTGAATCAATTACAATGGCAACTTGAAAGAGACAGTTTTCATGGGCATGATTCTAAGACTTGTCTTGTTGTACTCATAACACAATTCAAGGAATTTTTTATTCGAAAAAGGTGAATGCTTTAGATGTTCCAAATAAAAGCTGACAAGAGAGCTTCAATGACGGTACGAGATGGGAACCTGAATATTATAGACGTATTTTACTCTGGAATTTTGGAAGAACATGACAAGCTTATTGATGAAAGAGCACTTAAATATGGAGAATTACAAATAAAATAAAGTGACGTTCAAGCAATAAAGGAGATTGAAAAACGGCTAAAAGAAATTAAGTTACTACATCAAGAGAGTTTGGTCATTGAAGGTACGACATTGGAAGCATGTTTAGTCACTAAGAATGCAGTATTGGAAGCTAGTTTGGTCAATGAGGGTATAGCATTGAATGATAATATGGGTGTCACTGAAAGCAGTAGGACAAAGTCAGACAACAACAGTTTAGAGACTCCATTCAGATCACAGGATGAAAACAGAAGTTCTGACAAAGAAAGCAGCAGTACAGAAGAGAATAATGATGATTCTAATATTGGTCCTTCTTATGACAGTGACACGGTGACTAAGGTACCTCATTCAAATAACGATATATTTGAAAATGTGTTTGCTCATGGGATACAAAGTCATGAACAACCAGAATCTATTCCTAACACATATGAGGTGAATGAGAATACGAGTAATATAATTTCTGATATACCAAATATAGATCCGGATAGAGATAAGGAAGAACATGATGATGTAGATTATGAGCAACAACATGCCTTCTTTGCTTCCTTGATCAATAACCTTAAATGTGATGTTGAAAAATGTAATGAGGTTAATCGTGAAGCTCAACAAGCGAATGCCTTATTGACAAACGAGCTTGAGAGATATAAGGAAAAAGAAAAACATTTTTCAAAAGATATGACAATTTAATCTGAATACTGCAAAAAGATTAAGCTTTTAAATGATGAAGTTTCATACCTTAAATCTCAATCTTGTGAAAAAAATAAGACATTCGCCAAGGAAAATAAAAAGTATGATGAGTATGTCCAATCGCTTTTAAAAAGAAAAATCAAGAGTTTATGATACAAATAAACGATCTTGATAACAGACTTCAAAAAGCGGGACAGACTGATCAGACTCTTCGAATGTTGCTTCCAAAAGAAGATAATGTTAATACGGGAAAACAGGGTCTTGTCTTTAAGAACCAAAATGATGATGTGAACCTAAGTCTACTAAACAAAGCCAAGGAGTTAGCACCATGTTTGTATAGCATTGACGAAATGGGAAAAGATGAGCGTTCTGATCGTAAGATCTTTTCTGAAGAGGAATTAAAATCAAAAGCAAAAAACGTTTGAAAGTAAAACAAAGAAAATCCGACCTCTCGTATCATGGCTTTGTATATGCTGAGACTCAATATGAAGAACCACCAAAAGTTCCTTTGAAAAGAAAAATGTTAATTTGAAAAATCATTTGGAACAAACTCAAAATCTGAAAGAACATTTTGAACAAGCTCAACTGAGAGATCATGATCCAAAACTTTGGAACAGTCTTCCAATGAAATATTTTTGCTATGTCAAGCAAGGCAATGATCAAGTTTGAAAAACAAACATTTTCAAAATTAGTACTTACTCAAGATGAATTGTTGAGAATGAATTTTGAACAGAGTTATGAACAAAACATCAATACGAGAGTTAGAAATCGATTGTCTGATGAATTTGAACATTTAGTTAAAAACGTCAATCTTCAACTAAACTACTTTGAAAAGAGTCTTGTCAAAGAAATGAAAGATGATTTAAAGTATGTCATGACTCTTGAAGACGAGTTTGTAGGTCCAAAGTCTTGGATCTGTTTAGCCTTTTGTAAGACAATAGCTAACTTGAATAAATCCAAATCAACTATATGAGAGACAATAACTATGAATACTATGTGCTAATGCGGAATCTTAACACAAGTACTAAGAAGAACACAATGTAATACTTTTCTATTCGCTATTGATTTCTATTAGGGTTCTATATATATCTTTTAAAACATTATGCCGTAGGGTTCCTTTTATACACCAAGGAAACCCTAATGGGCTTTACAAACGTGTGAAAGGATAATGCATATCCTTTCCTAAGATATCTCTAAGATAACTATCATGTTACATAAACAGACTTAACTAGACAAGACCAGTACTAACAGACTTAACTTAGTACTGGCAGACTTAACTATGTCTACCAGACTTAACTCTATAACTACCAGACTTAAGTCTGTTTACAATAATTCCTAATAGAGTTTGATGAAACGTGTTTAATTTTGGACATTCAACAAGAATTTTTTAAAACCCAATTTGAGTCAGTCAAATCTGAGTCAGGCAAATCTGAGTCATATAGCCATGTGTATGAGAACGAGATTTGTGAACAAAATTCTTCTTTGGAAAATGAAAACCATTGTCTTAAAAAGACCATTAGCCAGATATAAAAATATTTTTCAAAGATGGAGGCATAAAGTATTTCTTTTGAAATAGCACTTCAACATAAGATTCAAGAAAACAATTTTTTAAAAACAATCCAAACAGAAAATGAGAATTATGTGGCATCTTTACAAATCGAAAATGCACATTTGAAACAGACTTACAAAGATTTGTTTGAGTCAATTCAAAGTTCAAGGGATGAAACTAATCAATGTGATGCGTGAAACTTAAGTTCGCTTTTGATGAGATTGAAACTCAATAAATTGAGTTAGAACATCAAGTGGCTTCGTTAATTAAAGAGAATCAACACTTAAAGTTTCTCATATAGCCATTTTACTCAGTTGATATCAAAAACATCATATGGTATGCTATTTTTGAGGTGGGAAAATTGGACTAAAATGGATTTAAAATGTGATCGTCTTTGACTCAAGTGCGAACTCTTTCCTACATGTGCAAAACAATTTCGAATATCGATGCAAATGTGTAGGGGGCATTTCCTTAAAAGATGAAACTTTCAAAGTGTAAAACGTTTTGATTAATCTATCAAACACTTTGATTGATTTTCAAATGGTTTTATGGTTACGATCTTTACACCCAACAACCAACTAATTCACTACGACGATGAAGGCATAAGGTGGTTAGGGTTAGGTATAAGTCCGATGATCCAACCAGAATATGAGGGATCTACCCAAGGACATTCCATTAGATAGAATTAGAAGTCCTTAGGAAAGATGGAGTTGAATGAGAATATGGGAAAAATGTTGACTAAGGCATGAGTTATCACCGGAATAATCACAACGTAGTGATAGTAATGACGTCTTGGTAAACATTGAAGGGGTTGAAGAATGAAAAATAAATGTAAAGATAAAGGGTGAAAAGAAAAAAGCCCTCCTTACACTTTAGGCAGAAACCATGTCAATACATAATCTATCGGATATCACAAAGATGATATTTGGTATTGAAGATAGATATCATGGACCCAGTGATGCAACGCACAACCCTCCCTAGCCACTTAAGGTCTCTTAAAAGACTCTTGTTTCATTTCTCATGGATATTAATACGTTTCTATCAGCTTTCTCACTCCGAGTTAGTTGATATTGAAAATGTGGCAATCAGCTCCATCCTCCGATCACCAAAACCAAAACGCACTCATTGAGTCTAGAGCCAAAAGATATCAATAATAAATCTCATTAGGACAAAATTCTAAAATACACTTAGTGTTTACAATCAAAGAACATAAGTGATATCTTAGAGTCCTACACATTTTCCTCATGATTTTGCCAGAACATTTAGAGTGGTGCTCTTTAGCATTTCACAGTGACGAATAGAAATCCTTCCAGTGTCAACATCAAACAACATTGCGGTAGGTGACTTATGCGATCATATATGGATCAAACTTGTGTCAACTGGATATTGATTTGGTCCAGTTTATGAATTGACGATTCAATCGGTAAGATAGTAACTAACCAATTCACTCTTATCGTGTTGTCTGCTTTGAGATGTTCCAATAATGAGAACAAGAAATTACGGTAAATCTAATGCAATCTGTGTTAGAGCATCGAATACTTAAGCTGGAAATCTTGTCAAGAAGGTTCTTCCAAATTGAATTACCTGATCACAGGTCAGTCCTTACAGAACCGAAGGTTAACGCTACCTAATATTGACGAAGGACAAAGCCATATTCGTCCATAACTGTGTTTATTACTAACCTTTAATTTTATGTTTATAAAATGGTGGTGCTATCTTATTCCAACTGAGTCAGATTCATAACCACATGCTCATACTCAAGACTTAAAGATTCAAGTAATCAAGAAAGCTCAAGATAAAGACTTTTGCTACTCTGATATTCAACATCTTCCTTAAAGATATCAAGATTATCAAGACAAAGATTGTCAAGGGAGATTGTTAGACAGATTTCAAGATGACATAAAGTATGAGCATGTTGGTCCAAAGATACAAGATCGCAAGAAGGCAAAGCATTACAAATATGATCAAGTAATGATGAAAGATCTCAAAGGCAAAGTCAAAAAAAACAAAGACAAAGACAAATAAAAGATTAAGATCAAGGTCATAAGAGCATGATTGGAACAAAAGGAGCTAGTATAACTATTACACAAACAAGATTTAAGATCAAGACAAGAAGCATCAAAGATCAATGTCACAAAGAGAGATCTCTATGATCACCCCTTAGGGGGGGAGATTGTTAGGAATTCAGAAAGTGTTGATCATTTATAAGATCTCAAGGATCGTCCCTTAGGGGGAGATTGTTACGAATTCAATTTTTAGTGAAGTGACGATCATTATCGATCTCACGAGTCTTATAATAGTTTGACGATATCAAGCGTGTAATAGGTAGTCTGATAGGCTAGTTCATCAGGAAAAGTAATGTAATAGTCAAAGGCCTGGTCCGTGGAAGCCCACAAGAAGGCCCATGACCGGCACTAAGGACATATAAAGCCCCTCTTTACATATAGAGAGGGGGTGTGAGAGTGTGTTTACTATATGAAATAAAGAAAAGCTTTAAAGAATATCTAAACACTCTTCACCATATTCCTTTCTTCTTTTCTAATATTACGTGTGCCTGATTGTGATTTTTCGTATTCTATAATTTTGGATCCGAAGAGTACAATTTCTCGGACATGTGATTGATAGTCAAGGCATACACGTTGACCCTGCTAAGATTCAAAGCTATCTTATATTAGGCGACACCTAGAACCCCCATAGAGATACGCCAATTTTTAGGTCTTCGCAGTTATTACAGACGATTTATTGAAGGTTTTTACAAGATAACTAAGCCCTAGACTAAACTGACTCAGAAAATCAGAAGTTTAATTGGTAAGAAAAGCAAGAGTCGGCGTTTCAACTGCTGAAGCAGAAACTCTGTAGTGCATCAATTTTATCCCTATCGGAAGGAACCGATAATTTTGTGGTTTACTCTAATGCCTCGCACAAAGGACTAGGCGGTGTATTAATGAAGAATGAGAAGGTCATAGCCTACGCATCTCGTCAACTTAATATTCACGAAAAGAATGATATGACCCATGATTTGGAATTAGGAGCCTTAGTGTTTGCTCTCAAGATTTGGAGACACTAATTTTATCGTATAAGGTGTACCGTATATACGAACCATAAGAGCCTACAAAACATACTCGACCAAAAGGAGTTGTATATGAGGCAGCATCGATGGATCGAACTACTCAATCACTACGATTGTGATATTCGTTATCACCTTGGAAAGGCGAATGTTGTAGCCAATGCCTTAAGCCGAAAGGAACGGGCTAAGCCACTACGAGTTCGAGCATTGGTCATGACGATATATACAAAACTCCCCTCACAGATTCATGATACACAAGTCAAAGCATTCAAGTAAGAGAACATAAAGAACGAAACCCTATAAGGAATAGATAAAGAATTTGAGACTTGGTTAGATGGAACCCGTTGTTTTATGAACAGAAGTTGGTTACCACATTTTGGAGTTTGAGGGACTTATTTATGAACGAGTCGCACGAATCCAAGTATTATATCCATCTTGAATCCGACAAGATGTACCACGACCTTAAGAAGTTTTATTGGTGGCCTAACATGAAGGCTAACATTGTCACTTATGTCAACAAATGTTTGACGTGCTCAAAAGTGAAGGCAAAATACCAAAAATGTCTAGGGTGCTGCAACAACCAGAGATACCCCAATGTAAGTGGGAACATATAACAATGGACTTTATCACAAAACTGCCTAAGCCATCGAACGGTTACGACATGATTTGGGTAATAGTCGATCGTCTTACGTAGTCCGCACATTTCCTGCCAATCAAAGAGACCGACAAGATGGAGAGGTTGGGAATTTATCTAAAGGTAGTAGTCTCGAGGCATGGAGTACTAGTTTCAATTATCTCAGATAGAGATAGTTGATTCACGTCTAGATTTTGGTAGTCACTCTAGAGAGGGTTGGGTACTCTTCTGGATATAAGCACTGCGTATCACCCTCAGATAGATGGCCAGAGTGAAAAGACTATCTAAACCCTTGAGGACATGTTGCGCGCATGTGTGATTGATTTTGGAAATGGTTGTGATAACCACTTGCCACTAATCGAATTTTCTTACAACAACATTTACCATACCAACATCAAGGTTGCTCCATTTGAGGCACTTTATGGACGAAGGTGTTGGTCACCCATTTGCTGGACTGAGGTTGGAGATAGCCAACTCATTGGTCCAGACATCATTTACGAAACAATTGACAAAATCGTACAGATACGACACATGCTATAGGCCGCACGTGATCTCCATAAGAGTTACGAAGATGTAAGGCGTAAACCTTTGGAATTACAAGTTGGAGATAAGGTAATGTTGAAAGTCTCGCCATGGAAAGGTGTAATCCGTTTTAGGAAACGAGGAAGGCTAAACCCAAGATATATTGTACCCTTTAAACCTTTAGCAAAAATTGGCTCGATATCTTACCAATTTGATCTGCCGCAAGAACTTAGTGGTATCCATAACACGTTTCATGTCTCGAATCTGAAGAAATGTTTATTGGATGAAACACTCGTTATTCCACTCGAGGAAATTCAGGTTGATGACAAACTACACTCGTTATAGACCAGAAAATTAAACGGTTGAAGCAAAGTCGTATTTCGATCGTTAAGGTTTGATGGAACTCAAGGAGAGCTCCCGAATTCACCTCGGAGCGTGAAGATCAGATCCGTCGCAAATGCCCACACCTTTTCTTAAACACCTCACAATCGGATAACACAAACTAAATTTTAGGACAGAATTCTCTAAACCATAGGAGATTGTGACAACCGAAAACTTCAGGTTATAATTTATTTATAAACTAGAACGTTTTTTTCTAAACAAACAAACATTAGGATTTACGTATAACCGTTAGGTTATCCCACACATAACGAAACCCATCTTTGGACGTTTTACATCACTAGACCAAGGTTTAGTCTACATTAAGCAAGCATATTAACATTTTCGTGATCATTATTTTATAATCATATGCATTTGGTATCATCGACTACACGTAGGTCTTTCATTTTTGCATCATTTTGCATTCATGCATGCACAACATACTCACAATTCACCACCCTTACTTATACCATAATTACCTTTATACTTTCAAAACTACCTTTTCCCTCCTATTTCTCCATCTATAACCCCTATGGATTCTCTCAAGCCATCATAAGACTTCCAAACTTTGTCTCCCCAAAACTACTTAATACACAATGGGTAAAGCTAAACATCAATTGACCAATGCAAGGTCACTTTCTTCCCCTCTCTTGTAGCCATCAAAACCCATGGCTCCATGAGACCTTCTCATCCCCAATACACCTTTTCTATTTTAATGAAACTACACCAAAGCAAGTAGAAAACACCTTTTGACTCTTCCACATCTCTTGCTATATAAATAACACATTATTCACCCAAACAAAACACATAAACACATCATATTTCTCACTAAACTCAACTGGTCTAAGGAAGCAAAACAAGGATTAAAGGTTTGTTAAGGATTTTTAGGATTTGGTGGTGCATTTCTATGGGTTTTAAGCTTTCGAGTTGGTATAAGTTCACTTCACAACCATCATACTCATCCATATTTCGTGTTAATGTCCCAAGAAACTCATTTTACTCTTATTTAGTATGTCATGCTTTATTTTCATATCACCCTACTAGATTTGTTGTGTTAAAAGTCGATTTAAACATTGTTACGAAATTAGGATTTTCTTACCCGAAATAAGGGTTACTTGTGAGCAAGGTTTAACTATCTTAACAACATGAAACAGCGTTAGCTTAACAATCAACAACAAAAAGAAACCCTATTAACCCAAACCACACTTTTAACTAACTGTTTCGACATGCCAGACACAATCATATGTTCTACTCATCATCACGGCCAAAACCCCTAAAACAATTGAAACTTTAGATAACAAATTTAAGAAACCCCAATTTTCAATACCGTTACCGACGAATCAAGTAAATAAATAAAAAGGCATCACTTGCATGCACCTTCAAACGATTTTCGATTTAATATTCGTGTTCATGATCTAATAGTTTGGATGTGTTTGTCTCGGTTTTTGTTTCTCTTTGTGTGTGTTTCTCATTTTTTGTTTTGCGTGTGTGTGTCTGTGTTTTCGCCCAACTGAGTATACGCCACTTTATTACCGAACAAAATGTCTTCGTTTAGTTTAGGTACCATATTAAATTGCATCTGTCATTCCAAAACGATCGCATTTCACTCTCAAACGACGTCGTTTGGTCATGCTAAAGCCTTAAACGGTCCACCCAAGCATTAAACAGTGTCGTTTTGGCATGTCCAAAAAACATCAGTTGTTTGCTCCGCATGTGATTAAATATTAAGAAAATGATAAATGCTCATACCAAATCTTCCTTAACTTGTGAAGTTATGGACACATGAAAAAAATGTGACTTTGAATGAAAGAATTAAGAGAAATATAGGATCCACTTGTGATGTTTTAAGTTGTGTAGTAAGATAAGTAGGAAAATATAACAACGAGTTATGGTCATTTTTTTTAAAAAGGCTTGTCTTCGCTGAAAGATTAGCAAATGTCCAAAACGCAGTCGTTTGCTCCGCTATTGTATTAAATTTAAAAAAAATGATAAATGTTCATACCAAATCTTCCTACTTGTGAAGTTGAAAAAGTGACTAGATGAAAGATTAAGAGAAAATAGTGGGATCCACTTGTCATTTTTTAAGTTGTGTAGTAAGATAAGTAGGAAAATATAACAAAGAGTTATGGTCAGTTTTTTGGCAAGGACATGTTTTCGCTGAAAGATTAACGGAAAAAAATGAGAGGAAAAGAATAAACTATAGCAAAGTCTGGAATACTTGATTTTACTATCTCCGTCTTAAAATAATTGTTCACATTTGACTTTTGAAGTCTTTCTTGTTTAATTTTGACCTTAAATGTTTTTGTTTGTATTATATAATCCTCGATGTAAAATATAGGAATTGATTAGGATTTTAAATCTATCTTCATTGGTATAATTTTTATTAAGTATTATATAATACAAATTAAGGTTTAAGTTGTAAAAGTAAAAAAAAAAAAAAAAAAAGTTGTAAAAGTAAGACTTCAGAAAGTCAAAACTGGACAATTGTTTTAGGGTAGTAGTACACTTTTTGGCTAGAACACACCCTCGCTGATGCTTTCGGTAAAAATTCTTG
Source organism: Tanacetum coccineum (assembly GCA_026074375.1). Taxonomy (NCBI): domain Eukaryota; kingdom Viridiplantae; phylum Streptophyta; class Magnoliopsida; order Asterales; family Asteraceae; genus Tanacetum; species Tanacetum coccineum. The sequence goes on from BQNB010006847.1 coordinate 56,973, forward strand.
CTTTTTGACAGTCAAAATATGAAACCGAGTTATTTCTGTCGTTGAACGGCTTTTGACGAAGACACCGTGTCTCGCAAATACCTGCGTTGCCGTCGTATTTAACCTTGCAGTGACTCCATTTTCAAATAAAGTAAAATTTTAGCACAAGCTTAATGATATTCAAATAAAAACTTGATGTGCTAACGGTTAACGGTGGCATTCGTAAAGACTAAACCAATTAATGAAAATTAAAACCAACTGTCATCAGCTGTAATTCTCCTTCCTCAACGGATCCAAAACTCTCACTACACTCATGTGTTTCCTTCCCATGCCATATATAATCAACAACTTGGATTAGAAAAAACTATTTTATCTTTCTAATATTAATCATTTTTAGATTGTACTAGAAAACTCAAGTCTAATCGACCTTTACTTTTAAGTTTGAGGATTTACAATGGTGGAGCTTTTCAATAGGTTTATAACATGTCAAATCAAAAATTTATAAACGTTTTGATATTATAAACCTCATACCACTATGCATAAACTTTTTATAACAATATAAAATACACATGCATTAAATTATGAAAAGGTCTAGGATATTAGACCTCTTCATGCCACGTAGATAGCTCACTATGGTTGAAACAAAAAATAAACCTTTTCGTAAGTTATAAACATTTTCATGGACCCCCCATAGTGGATGCCCTTAGAAAGTTGCTAATTATAAGGGTTAAGTTTAAAATATTTAGACACTATACCTTTAATAATAATAGTTCACTGCATGCATTTAACCTCTCTTAACCCAAAAATGTATATTTTTGTTATTAAATAAAGCTTTGAAGGTTATACTTAGCAAAACCTTTAAAATTATTCCTTTTTTTTTTACTTGTCACTATGAATTTGAACTTGGTCATCTTGATTTTAATCACAGATTTTCTATGACTAGTGTAAATAATTTAAAACATCTAACTAGTAATTAAATAGTTTATTCAAATTCAAATAATTATTAGTAAATTTGGAGCCAACAAACTCCAGGCGCAAGATTTTGCAAGAAATATCAACGTTCTTGGTTATCAACATTTTGTGAAAAACACCTTTCTTTCTTTAAAATAACGAGTTAATACATGTCATATATATAGAGTAATTACGAACCAAAAGATTAACCGTTTTAAATTAACATTTTGGCTGCACGGTATGATGGTGGGTTTGGCAAAACTCACCTAGGTGACTTTGTAAGTCACGCGCGAGTGCCATCCCACCCCCAAAAGTCACCGAACCAAACATAAAACACTAAAAATTAAATGCCTCAGCCATCGTGTATTTTATATTAAGAAATTAAATTATATTGTGTTGGCTATACACTTTACTCGTGCAAATTGTTCATAATGCCTGCAAAAACTTTCTAATTAATAGATAAACTAAATGTGATAATAGAATTGCGTCTGAATATTAAGTTACATGACCTGTAGTAATCCCATTACTTCCCAAGCAATACGGATAGTGGGAAACGGTTTCTTGTTTTTTCAAGTTTATAATCATCATATCATTGGTGTCGGATGTTCAAAACCGGTGTTGCGTCATTCTTACTTTTGCAAGTATATATAGGCGCGTATTCCTTCGTCCACTCTGGTTTCCTGCCAAGCTGCTGGCAACATGTGATACAATAAAAAACCGCTACGAATGAGCATAGTCCTGATACGTCACGAATGCAATAAATAAAATTACTAACTTTTAATGATCATCTTACTTGGTGATAATTTTCATCGTGCTTTGAAATTTGCATCAGATGGTAATATGTCAGCAGAGCATACACGAAGAAAAACATTAACGAGTATATAATTCTAATGTTTAATTTTTAGAAGATTAACCAAAGATAATTTTCTGTCTAGTGACCATTAAGTTTTATTCTGAAAATGCAAAATGTCAGTTTTGACCCATTCAAACTCAAAGCACATATGCTAGTAAAAAGTGTGATAATTTTAATTGATCTCCACGACGGTGCGACAATATTCTTATATAAATCGAGAGGCAGAATGTTGACCCATTTGCTTATGAATGAGTCAATAACTGATCATAATGGTAACTATTAATCACTAACCTGAACGTCTTAATTTGGTACTTGAAATTTGTGTCCCTATAGGCGAACTCCAAACACCAATATCACCTGCACAGTAAATTAACGTGACAATCATAGGAAAAAAAAACAAAAAAACGGTTTCTTTAATATGCATATAAATCATTTCTGGGTCAGAATTAGTCAAAATGGGTTCAGATCAAAACAGTTTAAGATCGGAGGTAGATACATCACGGCAAAAAGCAAAAAAGAAATTATCTTAACATTCATTTTCATTGTTTTTGCAGATAAATGTTTCATTTACAACATCGATTATTAGGTAAGTATGGGTGTTTGAGATTTCACAGACCTAGTACAAAGCTTTCCATTTCTTACAAATAAAACGCCCGAGTATACACTCAAGAAAAAGAAAAACAAAAGCATACACGTACCCAAAAAGCTACAGATCCCTGTGGTGATTCCGTTTAAATATATTGTATTGGTTATATTGTCATTCTAACCTCACAAAAGCCCTCTATAGTAGCCCGGTCAAACATAGCCCTCCTTAGCCAGGCATACACATATCAGTAAATTAAAAAAAATGTATCTAGATTTATATTAGGACGTCCAATATTTTAAGATACATTTGGATACAATATTTACATACCAAGTAGCCACAAAAAGTTGTTACCAAACAGATAAATGGGTTCCCTACCTTGAGTAGCCTGAAAATAATAAACAAAAAAAAAATCCAAAAACTTCTAGGATAAATCAAGTCAACTTATAAATCACATTACTTTTACCATGAGTCATACATTCCAGCAATATGGGACTAAGTAATCACCTACCTAAGCGAAAGTAAACATTATCTATCTATATCATAACATATTTGGTTAAAACTGACTAATGTTGCCCTTACTCATAAAAAACTCAAATTTAACATTGTAATTGTAATTGTCAAATATATGTATACTAATTCAAAGGATACAATAATAAGAAGGACTACCTGTCAGTAGTGCTAGCTACAGGGTTGATAAAGCTTGCCATGAGATGAGAAAACGATGACAACAACATCCACTCCACAAAGAGCAGAAGTGAGGTATGTGCTTTGTTTAAACAAACTGTCTTCCGTTTGGATGAAAGTGACCCCGTGCGTTGTGTCTGTCTTCGATTCGGTCTTCATTTCTACCTTCTAACGCCCCATGATACTTTGAGCCGTACAAATTAAAAGGTTTGCCGACACAGTTACGGAATGAATATGGAAAAATGTAATCAGTCCCTGAGTTAGTTAGTAAAGCCAGACCACAGTATCAAGTTGTTAAAAACAATACTCTAACAAATTCCACATCAAGCATTTGATAAAAGCCATATAAAAATCTGTCAAGTCAGAACCATATTTATCAACTGTACGACTCATAGGATTATGCTTGTCAGTATTTATTTATGCGAAATTGAGGGTTTTAATTTCATATTTATCGAACACAATAATGATTAAGCTTCACTTAATGAAATGAATCGGATCAACCTAAATAACAATGGATATGGAAGTTGATTAATGAGATAAATGTCAAGTCAACTAATTAGGTGATTCTAATGATTATCCGAGACACGATAATCATTAAACCGTTAGTATTTAATGAGGAAGTTGCGAGTAAGCCCCAAAATTCACAATTACCAAACATGCGACTCGAGGCTTTAGTTTATCACTTCCAAACAAACAGAACCACTCTACAAACACGCTAGGTCATGTGCCTCCACATACTAAAGCATAAACATATCATGTATCAACACGTCAATTCATAAGCTAAAATACACTATTTAAAATCCCCAAAACACATCCTAGACCTAACCGAACCTTAATCCCAAAATTTATACCAACTAAATCCCCATTAATCATTAATTAAACCATTGTGCTTACACTTAATTTAAAATTAATTAATATATTTAATAAATAATTTGTGATCATTTCAAACATGAAATTAATTACCTGATCAACTTTTTTGCATACTGGTTTGGGGAGGGATTGTCATAAGAAGATATCGGTGTAGAAATACAACAAAATGATAACCCTGACCATCTTGCAACCGAGACCCCAACCTATGGATCCGAACCATCCAAAACGAGCCAAAAGAAGCTGAGATAGGAAGGTGTTGAGAGCAAATAAAAGTTCCTGTTTATAAATAACCCCTTAGTGAAACCTATATAAGATGGAATGTGAAAAATTGCCAGTGTTGCTTTTGATGAACCGTTGTGTTAGAGATTTAGGGCGGTGAACTTAGAATATTTCTGTAGAAGCTCACGAATAGTGAGAGGAACGTTAGTAACATAGTAGCAACAATCTTGTATAAATGTGACTGGGACTTAGCAAATATTGTCAGTATGTGTTGTGTTTTTTTGGGCTGCACTAGTAGCTACTAGCCCGACACTGTAGCGAGCTAGTTACTTGGATTCTTATATATATTAAAAATAAACTTGAAGGTTATAACTAAGAAAACCTTAAAATAGTTCCTTTTTTTACTGTCACATAATTTGATCTTAGTCAACTTGTTTTTAATCACAGATTTTCTATGACTAGTGTGAAATCATTTAGAAACATCTAACTATTAATTAAATAGTAATTATTCAAAATTCAAATAATTATTATAATTTGGAGCCAACAAACTCCAGCTCATATTAATTCCAGAAAATCATCGTTCTTGTTATCACATTTTGTGAAAAACACCTATCTTCTTTAAAGATAAACGAGTAATTACAGTGTCATATAAATAGGAGGTAATTACTAACCAAGCAAGTAATAACTGTTTTAAATTAACATTTATGTTGCGTTCTCCGTTTCTGGAGTTTAGATGGAAAAAAAGAAAAAATGGAGGGCATAGAAAGAAAAGAAATATCATATATATTTAACAATCTTGTTTTGCGTTCACGAGTCGGACCAAAACGGAAAGAAAATGCAGAGGAAAGTGTGTATGATTCTCTGTTCTTAATTTGGAAGGAAAGTAATGATAAATATGACAATTTACTACAATGCCCCTGCATGCATCGTATCAGTATGTAGTTGATGAGGGTTATATAGTCTTTCTAACCAAAATATAAGATTGTAATCAATTCAGTTCCTAGGCAGAAACACCTCCATAGAAATGGGTAGGAACACTTTGGCTCCAAAATTTTCCCTCCACTTTCCTATGTAAACCCTTTCTTTTTTCTTTTTATAAAACTTGAGAACACAAAATTATGGATATATTATCTTGCATATTCTTTCTTGTTTCCTCCTTAAAAACAAATTCGAGAACCAGCCGTAGGCTGCACCGGTATGATGAAGTTTGGCAAAACTCACCAGGTGACTTAGTAAGTCACGGCGCGAGTCGCCATCCCACCCCGCAATAAGTCACCGAACACAACCCCAAAAACATGTGAGTTTGATGCAAAAAATACCCACCATTCGGGAGAGAAAACCTCACAATGTAGATTGGAGTTTTAAGAATATGCGGTCCCCATATTCATAGTAACATTGTAATTATTAAAAAAAACATATTTTAAAAAAAAGTCTCATTTTTTTACCTATAAATACCCCACTTACTACACCCCTTATTAAACACAACCACTTCAATTTATATACAAACTCCTAAAAAAAATCACTCTATTTTATTTTCAAAAAAATGTCTCACCAAAACACTCCTCGACCCAACAAACGTCAACCAAAAACCCCAACCGAAGCAATCCACCACATCACCCAGGGAACTTTACGCTCCGAAACCCATCACCGAACACTAACATTATTACGAACCAACAATCATACTACCACCGAACCTTACCACCAACCAACCTCTACTCTGAAACCCGTGCATCGGCATCGCGTCACCGGAAACCACACAGGGTTACAAAAGTTTATGCGGGGTCTACAACCAATCGCGTTATCATGATTTCTCGTTCAACATTTCATTCCTCGTTTCCATTTAGCCACCAAGACTACGTCTCGCAAACTCAAATGGGTGGTTCGTCATCACAACCACAGCCATCACAACCATCTAGGTCTCCGATTAATGCATTTTCGCTCGAAGAGTTGTACACGCTTGACTTTTCAGAGGCTCACTGGCAAGAACCCAATCCTTACGAGGCAACGGGTGAACAAGTCGCGACCTCACCAACGAAGAAGAAGAAGGCAACCCGCAACCGCCAAAAGAGGTTGACTCAAACCGATGATGCACCCCGGCAGATTGCGTGGACAACTGAGGAAGAAATTGCATTGGCTAAAGGTTGGAAAGCCGTTTCTGAAAACAGCGAGCGTGGTAAAGCGAGGAAAAAGGATGACTTTTGGGTTGTGGTTATGGAGTACATGGAGAGCAAAACAAAAATGGAAGGTCGTCGGACGTACGATATGGTGTTGGGAAAATGGAAGTCGGTGCGACCGACCGGGGTTCGGTTTTGTGGCGTGTACAATAACGTCATGCGTATGGCGCAGGAGAGTGGAGTTGGAGACGAAAATTACGTTCAAAAAGCAATGATTCACTATCAAGCTAAAACCGGACTCCCCTTTAAATTTCGTCATTATTGGGATGTTTTAAAGTATAGTCCGAAATTTGCAGACATATCATTTCTAAACTTAAGCCAAGGGTCTCAGGGAAGTAACAAGAGGCACAAGTCATCTGGTTCTAGTTCGTTCAACACAGAGTCTGGGGACGTTAGTATTAATCTAAATAATATTGTTGCCAGTGATGATGAGGTTGTTGCCGATGATGATGAGGTGCAGGAAATCCGACGACCAGTGGGCAGGGACAAAGCGAGAGCTGCTGCGAAAAATAAAGGGTCCAAAGCGTCGGCATTGTCAACTATGAATGACGATGCATTGGCTAGGTTGGTGGTAAACAAGATGACAACTGCTGATGTTGAACAACGCAAAAAATTTATCGAGCTCAAAAGGAGGGAGATTGAATGTCGTGAACGAGAGATTGCTGCTACGGAGTATCGAGCACAACAAGAAGACATGAAGTTATATCTCCAGCCATACGATCACTTGACCGGGGAGCAGCGATTGAAATGGGAAGAAATAAGGGCAAAGATCAAGGCGAAGTATAACATGCAGTTTTAGTTTACGTTTATGTTTTAATTTATCTATGTATCGTTGCATTTTAATTTATCTATGTATCGTTTAAGTTTTTAATGTATGAATAAAAGTTTTAAATTTAGTTAACGTTTTTATTAATTTTGTACATTTACGTTTACGTAACTATTTATTTTTTTAGTTTATGAATAAAAGTATTTAAATAAAAAAAAGGTGAGTAGGGTGAGTTTTAGTTGTAAGGTGAGTTTTAGTTGTAAGGTGGGTTCTTATTACGGTTGAAAAGGTGAGTTGTAAGGTGAGTTTTATTTGGAGAGAGAAAGCTGATGTGACGTTGACGTGTCAGGTAGATTTGGCCACATCATACCATCCAGCCTTATAAGATAAAATGGTTTGTGATGTTAAATGTACAAGACGAATACGTTCATTACTCCGTATTATATGTTATGGAGATTTGACACTAAAAAATAAAATTATATTTTGCTATGTCGTTATCCACATAGAAATCTTACAAAACTGTTACCCACATGTAATAATTTATGGGTATTAATCCTAGTATTATTATAGCTCACACCACTTTGGTTGAGTAGATTTTATCCAAGCTATAGAAAAGTGCTCTACAGATAATTTAAAGTACTCGAGTTACTTCATAGAGAATTATTGTGTAACGACATCAACTAATAGACAAAATGTTCTCACCCATTCTGAACATAATATTACCGGATATTTTTGTAGAGAAAAATCCACTTCAAAATCTCGAAAAAAAAATACGTACCTAAGTAATTTTTTAGTATTAAAACTTGATCATATTATAAGTTTATTACCGAAATATATAAGTCAGAAAATGTTGTATGAAAGTAACAAAGTTTCAGAGTTTCTAATTAAGTCACTCAAATTTTAAACTAACCACATAAACTATTTAAGTTTTAAATCTGTTTTATTGTTGTAAAAATGTTCAACAAAAATATACTTAAGATATTTATAGGTGCATTAGTTATTCGGTTGTAGTGTAACAAGAAATACCACCTTCCGAATTTAAATAATCTTAAACTACCTAATTAATACAACTAAGTTATGTAGGTAGTACTGTAAAAGAAATATAAGTCATTAATCTCAAACTACTTAATTAATACAACCAAGTCATGTACTCTGAAAATAAATATAAGTAATTAATAAAATAATAACAAAGTTTAAAAAATGTTAAAATAAATTTCGCAAAAGTAATTTTTATGACAAAATAATCGAAATGAATAAATTAAAAGAAAATCAAACTTATTTAAGTATTATTTAGTGATTTTCACCCTACATAACTATAACGCTGGACGTGATACATCAAAATTAACATTAAAAAAAATAAACATAATACTTTAATGATTGGAGTTCATGGGAGTTCGTGGAAGTCCATGTGAGATCCATGCCGACCTCCATAAGTCTCCTTCCCACGTGTTCTCTATCTCTACTCCATCTTCATTTAATTTACAGTACTTATGTGTATATATAAACACAAACATACGTTGCATCTATGCATTCCACATATCTACACGAAGTATTGAGTCAAAAACTCGCCCCTCTTATCCGAAAATGGACAAGTATGAGGTGGTGAAGGATCTTGGGTCGGGGAACTTTGGGGTCGCAAGGCTCATGCGACATAAAGAGACCAAAGCTCTTGTTGCTATGAAGTACATCGAGCGTGGTTCAAAGGTATATGTGTTTTGATTTAGTCTGGTTCAAAGGTATGTGTTCAAAGGTATGCATGCGTTGGATTTCTTATGTTTTGTGTTTACGAAAATGATGAATGCAGATTGATGAGAATGTGGCTAGAGAAATCATAAACCATAGGTCGCTTCGTCATCCTAATATCATCCGATTCAAGGAGGTACGTGTGTATGCAATCATTCTAATATATATGCTAAGTTAAACTATATATTTTTTGAGCTAGATATTAGACTGTCATATGCGCGCATCTACTGATACGCTGTATGGTTGTATATATGCTTTGGAGGTTAATATATTTTTCATCATTTCACCTAATATTAGTTATTTGTTGGCTAATTATTAACCGTTTTCTTTTGTTTGCCCATAAAGGTCGTATTGACACCAACACATCTAGCAATTGTGATGGAGTATGCTGCCGGTGGAGAGCTCTTTGATCGTATATGCACGGCTGGTCGATTCAGTGAAGATGAGGTAATGGTTTTTATATTTCATTTTCAACAATGAATTTGTACATAACTAATAATGCTAGTTCCATAATAAGCTAGAATATATTTATGTGACTGTATGTATTGTGTTAATACTGATATTATTTATTAACTTTTACAGGCAAGGTATTTCTTCCAACAACTGATCTCTGGGGTCTCCTTCTGCCACTCGATGGTAAATTCATTATCAGTTTTCTCAGGAAAAAATATGTAGATTTTTGTTAGTTTAACGTTAGATTTTAATAATTATATTACTAAGGTTATAAGTAATTTGTACTGTATATTTTCATATTTGCATTCAACCAACAAAGACAACAAAGTTATACACAAGCTTCAGTTTCCACGCATTCTACCTTTTGGTATTAGTTTAATGGCTGTTAACATGGTGCCAGATTGAAGTGTTGAACCAAACTTAATAAAAAAAATTCAAGGTGAACGATGTTCACTTAAACAAATCAAATATTACACAACCGATAAAATCTTATAGTTATTTGAAACACACTAGTTGGTTTCTATATGAAATTAATTAAGATGGTTTGAAATTGACGAGGTTTTGTTAAGATTATAGTTCCCCTCATTTATGTTTTTTATTTTGTGACACACACAGCAAATATGTCATCGAGATTTGAAGTTGGAAAACACACTTTTGGACGGAAGTCGGGCACCTCGCCTCAAAATATGCGACTTTGGTTATTCAAAGGTTATAATCTAGTTTTCGTGTTCCCCTTACATTGTTTGCAAATATATGTGGTTAATGTATTTCTATTAGTATGAGAACACACTGAGATTTCATACTAGAAGAAAGTTGTTTCTCAAGTTATTAGTAGGGCAATAGTAGTAATGTTTTGCACTTTGTGGCAGATAAATATATTCGTTAATATGATTTTATCATGTGAGTAACATAAATCTGACATCATTTGCTGTTTAAGATACCAATTAAAACTTTTTACTGTCTCTTTGCAGTCGTCGCTTCTACATTCAAGACCCAAATCAACTGTAGGAACTCCTGCTTACATCGCTCCAGAGGTTCTTTCTCGTCGAGAATATGATGGCAAGGTACACATCATGATCATATTGTTTTTCGAACTGAAGTTAATTTACGCACAATGCATTTGCACAACACGTCTGTATTCAATTAATACCTATATTCCTCAAATCAATATATACTGTCTCATTCATGCAAAAGGTACTGATAAATACATTTTTTTCTTCATATATTTTGTAGTTGGCAGATGTGTGGTCATGTGGAGTAACACTATATGTTATGCTTGTGGGAGCATATCCTTTTGAAGACCCTGCTGACCCCAAAAACTTCAGAAAAACCATTACTGTAAGCACCATTTTTTGCCAAACAAAGTTTTTAACAGTAGTTTAATTATATTAACTAATATATCACAGTTAAAATATTAAAAGTGAGTATAAAGGAAATGAGGCAAATCACAAATGAGTTTAATCGTTAATAAACTGCTCTTTGCCTTGCAGCGTATTATGGCCATACAGTACAAGATCCCAGACTATGTTCACATATCTCAGGAATGTAAACAGCTACTGTCACGAATATTTGTTGCTAATCCTTCACAGGTAAGAAAAAGATATTTTACAAAACTTGAATAAGTTAATTAACATTTAGGTTTACGCTGACAATCTTATTGCATTATGATCAAATAGAGGATTACGATCAAGGAAATCAAGAATCATCCATGGTTCTTAAAAAATTTACCAAGAGAGCTAATGGAATCAAATCAAACAAATTATTATCAGCGAGACAACCCGACATTCTCTCTTCAGAGTGTGGATGAGATCATGAAGATTGTGGCGGAGGCAAGAAACCCTCCGCCATCGTCAAGATCTGTAGGGTATTTTGGTTGGGGAGCAGAAGAAGATGAGGAAAAGGAGGACGAAGTTTATGAAGAAGTAGAAGAAGAAGATGAATATGAAAAGAGAGTAAAAGAGGTTCATGCTAGTGGTGAATTTAAGGTTATCTAAGCAGATGTTCCATATCATGTATTGTGTATTATGATTATAACCAAAGTTCTAATTATTTTTGTAAGATTATTTTAAGTAATATATTTGGATGTTTATCGATCAAAGTGTAGGTTTCATGTTATTGATTTTGTTAGCAATTTGTATCGACACCGTGGAGTTTTGTTATGTCAATATTAGAACATCCTGCTGATCAAAATCTAGTGAACAATAACTCAAAAAATTCGGAACCCAACTACAGTTGTATTTAGCTCATGGAGATTTTTAGGATCCATTCGCTCATACATAAAAATAAAACCACGACTAGATCTCATTACTATCTAGAGAATCTATTGGAGACATCACCTTCGAGTCAAGACACGATCTTCCCGGCCGGCCTATCTTCATTTACATACCGGAAGATTAGCTCATGGAGCTTTTTAGGTCATTCATTTTCCTAGGTAAAGCTAGATTAGTTTTGGATCCATTGATGTAATTGGAATTTCGTGGCTGATTTGCAGTATTTTGGCGATATCATTTCTTCTATGTCTTCAATTTGTTTATGAATATCTTGATGAGTTATTAAGCCTATGAAACTTCTGGTATGCCTTTAGTTTCTCTTTGTATTGCTCTCATTTAGGCAACATTACAATCTTACTTGGCGAGCAGGGCCCTCTGTTTTTACTCCAGTTTGGAGTTATAAAGCTAGTTAAATATTCTTGTTTCCTCTTTGCCGTTCAAAAAAAAAATATTCTTGTTTCCTTGAGGATTTTTTTTGTTCTTTGTTACGGTCGACATTAAAATTGAGATTATAATAAAGACTTATGAAAGGAATGTAAAGTGCAAAACAAATTTCCTTAATACTGAGTTACTGAATTATGCTAACCTTACTACTATGTCCAGTTCACTTAATAATATTATTACCCATTACTTTACGGCATAACTTTATTATGGTCATAAATTCCAGTATTAAATTTACATACACAAACTACTTATCTAAAACTTGTAAAGCCACCAGCAAATTTCTTCATGAAGCTGGCCTTTACATAACAATCTCGAATACTTAATCATAGAACTCAATATAAGTTTGTCTAATCTACATTCAGTGATAAAGACCCACTGAAGATGTACTCCAGAAAAAGATACCGTTCGGGAATTGGCTGAATCCATTGGGTCAAAACAATTCATGGTCAAAATAATTAATGGTCAAAACAATTAATGGTCAACGGGCTGAATTCACTCAAATCAATTACCAAGGAATTAGGGAGCAATTACACTTGATTTTAGCATTTACCATATTTAAATCTAAGAATAGGATAGTATAAATAATAGGTCTCTTATCATTGTTATTATCGATTATTCAGTTTATCATATTCATCTTTTCTTGTAAAAGGAGACCTTACCCTTCTCGAATTGGGCCACTATCAATAAAAAACTATCCATGTCCTATTATTATTAATTCGGTATCTATCATTTGGTTCCATTGCCGGGAAACGAAACATGGTGCAAACCCGGAATAGCGACAACAACAATCCACCCGATCCAATTTCCACTCAATTGGCTGCAATAGCCGCGAAATTGGAGGCAATTGAAACGATGAAGGAAGATATAGCAGCTTTGAAGGAAGGAGATCGATCGAGATCCAGAGGAAGCAAGAATTCCGAGGGCGAAAGTTCTTGGAGGGGTCGACAGTCGTATAGACCCTATAACAAGATTGATTTCCTGATTTTTAGTGGCGGAGACCCTCGCGGTTGGCTGCTGAAAGCCGAAAAATACTTCAGGTATTATCAAATACCGGATGAAGAGAAGGTAGAGATAGCTTCAATGCACTTAGAAGGGGATGCCTTGGACCTCTATTCATGGCTCTCTAACGGTCAATTCATTTTTTGGGAAGAATTAGTCCAGGCGTTTACCAAAAACTTTGGCCTGACAGAATTCGAGAACCCGGATGAGTTCCTTTAAGCATTAAACAAACTGGTTCGGTACAAAAGATAAATTAAAATCAGATGAATGAATTCACAAGCCCAATACGGTATATAGTGCCATGAGTCTGGCTCTAGAGTTTGAATCTAAACTCACCACCCACCGACCCGCAAAAAATGCTTCTTGGACCCCAAATTCGAAACCCTCTCAGCCGGATTCTAAACCAACAACTTTCACCCCAGCCCAAACACCAACCCAACCGAAAAATACTTTCCGAAGTTTTGAAACAGAAAAACAAAACCGATTCCTAAAATGGGAATGCTTTAGGTGTGGTGATAAATACGGACCGAGACATCACTGCAAAACCGGTACCTTCAAGGTTTTAGAGGCTAATGAGGATGTCGAAGAATCATTTACTACAGATCTAACCAACCTCGATTCCGACAAGGAAGAAACTGCTGAAATTAGTTTACATGCAATTTTGGGGAAGCCGCATCCTACCACGATGAAGGTCCATGGTATGCTTAATTCCACTGAAGTTTTAATTTTAATTGATGGAGGTTCTACACACAATTTCATTTCATATGTCTTGATGAATGAACTTAAGCTTGCTACTTAGCCGGTAGCGCCTTTCGAGGTTCAAAATGGTAACGGGGATGTAATTCGTTGTGGTTAAATTTGTAAAAATCTTCGTGTACAGATTAATGATCTCAAAATCACTCAAGATTTTTATCCTTTTTCTCTTGGAGGAGTTGATCCAGCTTTGGGGGTTCAATGGTTAGCCACGTTAAATACGGTTCAAGCCAACTGGAAAGAATTGTTCATGATTTTTTCAATAGATGGGAAACGATATAAACTACAAGGCATTGTAACCGGGCCCCATAAATCATCCAGTTTCCAATATCTAGCCGTTGAACCAGAAGTTACCCCCTGCATACCATCCCCACTACAACCTATTACTATATACAGCACCGTCTTTAAAGAACGTCAACATCTACCCCGTGTTAGATCACAAACCCATTCAATTCTACTTTTGCCAAACTCTACCCCACCAAACATCTGTCCTTACCGTTACCCCTACTCCCAAAAAAATGAGATAGAGAAACAAGTGGAAGAGCTGGTATGATGCCGGCTTTATTAACCAAGTACCAGCCCTTAGTAAGAAGTAGGACAATTCTTGCGAAGGTTTATATCGATTTCGGGCCCCTTTAAACAAGATCACATATAGCGATAAATACCTTTATTCCAGTATTGGATGAGTTACTTGATGAATCTGTAATGGTGCTACAGTATTCTCAAAACTCGATTTGCAAATAGGGTATTCTCATTTAGAGATGCCAGCCCCAGATGTCGTTAATAAAAAAACTGCTTTCGCACTTATCGGGTCACTACGAAATTCAAGGTCATGCCTTTGGTCTGACTAATGCTCCCTTCACATTTCAGGCTATCATGAATGATCTATTTCGTCCTTACTTACGACGTTTCATACTTTTGTTTTTTGATGACATTTTAATTTACAGCCAAAGTATGGAACAACACAAGTCTCATTTGGAACAGGCCCTAAAATTACTTCATGACAATTAATTTTTTGCCAAATTATCGAAATGTTGCTTTGGGCAAGAACAGGTTGTGTTCCTCGGTCATGTGGTTAACTCGAAAGGAGTTAGTGTAGAAGAAGAGAAGATATCAGCAGTTAGGTCATGGCATGTACCATCAACGGTAAAGGAAGTAAGAGGTTTCCTCGGGTTAACCGGGTATTATAGGCGCTTTTTTTTGTAATTACGGTCTCATAGCCCGGCCCCTCACTGCGTTGACCAAGAAGGATGGGTTTGTTTGGTCGGAAGAGGCCCTTAAAACCTTTTGAGATTACCCAGTTTTGAGATTACCCGATTTCTCAAAACCTTTTATTATAGAGTGTGATGCTTCGTCGGATGACGTGGGAGCGATATTATCACAAGAGGACCATCCTCTGGCCTATTTCAGCAAGGGGTTTTCCCCATCTAACCGATTTAAATCAGCTTACGATAGGGAGCTGTTGGCATTGGTCATGGCGGTACAAAAATGGAGCCATTACTTGCTTGGTCGACATTTTTTCATCCGCACCGATCATTATACCTTGAAGTTTTCATTGGAGCAGCGCATTACCAGTACCGAGCAACAAAGGTTGTTGCTTAAACTCATGCTTTATGATTTTTCAATTATTCACAAAGCCGGAAAAGAGAACAAGAGGGCTGATGCATTATCCCGTCGACCCCATTCTGGTGAATTATTGACACTCATTGTTCCATATTGTGTCAAGGTGGCTGATATTAAAGCGGGGTTGCAGACCGATCCATTTACAAACCATCTTATCAGCAAATTGAATGAGGACTCTTCGTCCGTCACTGATTTCTCTCTTGTGAATCAGCTTTTGTTTTATCAAGGGCGTTTGGTAATCCCAGAGGTATCTTCTCTCAGACTTAAGCTGTGTTACAAGAAGCACATGATACCCCAACCGGTGGCCATGGGGGATTTTTAAAGACATATAAACGACTTTCCTCTAGATATTATTGGCCAAAGATGAAACAAGATGTGAGGAATTTTGCACAGGAATGTGTGATACGCCAACAACAAAAATACCAAACTCTCTCTCCCGCCAGGTTACTTCAACCTCTACCCATCCCAAACCAAATTTGGGAGGATATCTCCATGTACTTTATCGTTGGTTTACCTCCATCAAGCCGTTTCGATACTATCTTAGTCGTGGTGGATCGCCTAAGAAAATATGCTCACTTCCTGACCTTGTCTCATCCCTTCACGGCCAAAGGAGTAGCAACGGTGTTTTGCAAAGAGATAGTCAGATTACATGGTTTTCCCCGCTCCATCATTTCTGACTGAGATGTTATCTTCCTTGGCAACTTTTGGCAAGAGTTGTTCTGATTAAGTCAGATGAAGTTAAAGTTGAGTACAAGTTACCACCCTCAAACGGACGGTCAAACGGAAGTTCTGAATCGTTTCCTAGAAGCTTACCTACGATGCTTTGCTAGTGAACAGTCAACCAAATGGAGTACTTTCTTACCATGGGCCGAATATTCATATAATACCGGGTACTAGACATCTACCGGTACAACCCCATTTTCTGTTGTTTATGGCAGGGAACCTCCTTCTTTGTTTCCTTATGTTGGGGAAACAAAAAAACCTCCAAAAGACCCAAGACCGGATGAAAAATCAAACAAATTTGAAGCGACAGGAACTCACGTTTCAGGTAGGTGACTATGTCTTCCTGAAGATTCAACCTTACCATCAAAAGAGTCTAGCCAAACGTCGGTACGAGAAGCTATCCCCAAGGTTCTTTGGCCCCTATCTTATTAAATGAATAGTTGGTTCAGTTGCCTATGAGTTGGAACTACCACCCGAAGCTAAAATCCACCCGGTCTTCCATGTCTCAATGCTTAAACCTGCCCGTGGCTCTTTTTCATCACTCCCAGTGGCACCATTACCCATCACCAAAGACTGGGAAATTGACTTGCAACCAAGTTCTGTCGTAACTCATCGTTGGGTTTATGAAGCAGGCTGCCCAAACTTGGAATTGTTGGTCTCTTGGTGTAATCGTCCCATCGAAGAATCTACTTGGGAAACTTATGATCTAGTAGCTGAACAATTTCCTGCATTTCGCCTTGAGGACAAGGCGTTTTACCGGGAGGGAAGTAATGATAAAGACACACTAAAGGTGTACTCCAAAAAAAGAAACCGAGTCAAAGCTGCCAATATGGAGCTGAATTATATTTTTGGGAATTGGCTTAATCCACTAGGTCAAAACAATTGATGATCTATGGGCTAAATTTACTCCAATCAGTTGAGGGAATTAGGGAGCAGTTACCACCCAAGTCCTTACCATATTTATTTAATTCTAGAAAAGGATGGTATAAATAAGAGGTCTCTTTATCATTGTTATCATCACTTCAGTTTATCATATTCATCTTCTCTTATAAAAGGAGACCTTACCCTTCTCGAATTGGGCCACTATTAATAAAAAACTATCCATTTCCTATTATTATTAATTTAGTATCTATCAGATCGTAAGTAAAATCGCAGGATCTAACGTAATAACGTAGGATCGGCTCGCGATCCGATCTTACCAATTTGCTATTATATTACTCTATAATATTATATTTTGGTTCAAAAGTCTTTTACAAGATGTATATCTTTCTAACGTACAAAGCTGTGATGAAAACTCAAAATATTATTTTAGTGTAGGAAATGAAGTTACCAAAACATTTGAATTAGATCAACTTTTTATGTTTTGGATTTTTGGCATGTTTACATCTGATGTCTTTTTTTTCTATCTCACTAAATTATTTAGCTATGATAACTTAAACAAATTAAATGTATTTCACCGTTTTTAATATCATGATGTTTAAACGTCACAATTTAGCTTATGCTATCTTATGATTCGTGTTTGATATTCAATAAATATGTATAAATGTTTAACGTCATGATCCGTCAATGCCTATTAGCAAGACAAGACACTCAGGTGGATCTTACGATCTCGATCCGGTCTTACGATCACGATCTTGCAAAGACAAAAATGATCCAATGTATGATCGCGATCTTGACAGTCTTGCTCTCAACAATTCCCGAACTAACAGTTATCAGCATACATACACAATTTAGAATCTAAACATTTTCAATATCTATAACATTTAGTGGGCTTATGGCCTATTTGGTTGTGGGCTTTTATTGCCAGACCCCTGCATCCAGTGTGTCACAGTGACTGGGGGATCTTGGTCTATGCTCTGTCACCACTTCCCATGATCATATAAGCTGACTTGGATCAGCGCATAGAATACATATTAGGAATACTCCCATTTTCGCAATAAGTCTTAGAACGCTTTAGTGGCTTCGGCCCTATTTGGTTGGTGGGCGTGTTTATTTTATAAGCTTGACTTTTAAGTGGGGCTTATTTGAGAACTTTAACGGAGTTGATCTAACCTTTCATGGCTAGATATGTTATAAGTGTTTGAACTAAGCCTCAAAAAAGTGAGACGCGTTACTGCAATGTCATAAGCCATAAACACTGACCATAAGCTCAAGAAACGAACACCCTATTCACCTTACGCTATAGCCACGCTACCAAAAACACTACTATCACTTCACCAAGTGTGAAGATTAATAAGATCAAATGATTGTTATAGAGGGTTTAAGTCAGATTTTTAGAAGAGAAAAAGTGACTGTAATGTTACTCATTCAACTAGACGGTGATTCAAATGAGTAATGTTGATGTATTCTTCGGACAGCACTGTGATGTCACGCAGGCGAAGTTCGAAACATACCGATTCGGAGCCGGAAGATCTAGAGAATACGCTATTACGTCTTAAATACAGTTGATCGCAAATGTTATACGATGCTATGTCGGGAATATATGGTTGTATGGTTCATGGTGATCGAAATCCAAAATAACAGCTATAATTGGTCGGTTGTTGATGTAGGACTAATCAGAGAGCTTGACGCCAAACCAGAGAACGGAAAGATATGAGAGGATGAACATAAATGTGCGAGAACGGACGCTGAGATATATGTTGTTGTCTATTGTCAGGTTCCTGATCCGGATTCCGCGATCTATGTTATTGCCGGTCCTACTCTCAATCCGGTTCGCGATCTATTATGCCCGACCCTACTTTCAACAATGACGCGTCATTTTGCGTGTTAGTTGTGTCACTTTAGCGTATATCACCACTTTCTAAGTCAACGTTTGATGATTGTTAATGGTTTTGACATAGAGGGCGAGCCTTTCTGACTCGCATGTACACGGCCTCACCGAATTTAACCCGGGACCTTTCCCGACTCTTTCCTGGCCACCCCAAATATACATATCAATCGAGGTTTGAACATTTGACCTCGTGTTTGAAAGTCACTGACGATACCACTAGGTCATTTGGTGGTAATTACATTTTATAAAAAAGTAGAATTGATTAATAACAAGAAATAGCAACGTATGTTTTGTAATTTTTTATTATGGTGATTTAACTTTTTATTTATCTATTTTGGTTTATACTTAGTGGGTAACTCATAATGGTTACTATTCTCTTGAATTTTCAGTCGTACTGATATAACCTTTCAATATATACAACATGCCATAAGTTATACTCAAATATTGACAAGTTGCAACGTTTTTAACTGTTTTATTAGAGAGATGGCGTAAAAATAACAATATGTTTTCTCCGTTTATATAACACGTCAAACAAGATACGTCAACACTTAGGTATAGTGCGTTATGCTAGAGATTTGACAAGTTATACGGATCATCCGTAGAAAAATCGAGAAAATAATAAGAATACGCAGTGCAGTTATCTGCATGATATAGGGCCCAAATGGCACCAATAACTTTCCTATTACCTTTATAAATGCACCGTGTGTCTGTCGCCACTCATATATCCAGTGTTATGCATGCGCTTTGTCTTTTTTCTTTTTGTTGAGTGAGTGGTTTTTTTTTTAATGTTATAAATTTTGTCTTTTTTATTAGAAATGGTGATTATGTTATAGGAGTGTTATAGTCGCTTAGTGTACCATGCTTTCTAACTATTATGACTTAGACATGTAAGTATAATAACCAAAGTGGGTAAAAGAAGCTTAGTTACCAAGATGGACAATTTATAAAAAAAGTATGTCGCTGTTTTATGACACTAAGCCTAATAATAGGGTTGATTGTTGGATTTCCCATCTTATGAACAATATATATATAACCTCAAGGGTATATATTATTGTAATTGTAATTGTGATTAGTACATTAGATTATATATGTATTTATACTAACCACATGGCTTAGAGATTAAGCACTAACACATAACCTAACGGGTATAGCCCATCTATATAATTAGATCGGCCCATCTAATCTAGTTTCGTCTAACACACCCCCGCAAGCTAAGGATGAGCAACAACCTGCAGCTTGGATCTTAGAAAGAGGAATCGAGGAGTTGGTAATGGATTTGTAAAGATATCTGCAATTTGATCATGTGTAGATATATGTTGAACTCGAAGATTCCCTTGAGCAACCTTTTCCCGAACAAAGTGATAGTTGTGTTTTGTACCCGCATAAAAGATAGGGTTAGCTGACAAGTATGTTGCACCAAGATTGTCACACCATAGTACAGGAGTTGAAGATGAACGAATACCAAGCTCATTAAGAAGAGCTTGAAGCCATGTGAGCTCAACAACAGTATCAGCAAGAGCTTTGTATTCAGCGTCTGTAGAGGAACGTAAAACTATACGTTGTTTACGAGCGGTCCAAGATATATAAAAAATCCCCCCGTGGATCGTCGATCATCTGATCTCTAGCTCAGTCAACATTTGAGAAAGCTTCAAGTGAAGTATCGAATTACCTTTCTATAGCACGTCAGTAAAAGCTTAAAGGGTAGAACCAAAAGAATGATGTATGAGCATACCATGTTTAACCGTATCATGAAGATAACATAAAATTCGTTTAACTATAGACCAATGATTCTCGGGCGGAGCATGCATATATTGACATACCTTGTTAACAGCAAAAGCTATATGAGGCCGAGATAGGGTAACATATTGTAAAGAACCCACTACTTGTCGACATTTTACTGGATTA
>BQNB010006847.1:80229-95835 GCA_026074375.1 Tanacetum coccineum
GATTATCAATTCGTCATTCGATTTTCCATTCAAGCCTCGTTGGGACATAATGACCCGGAAATATTCTATACTACTTCCGGTTTCATTAATTTTGTGGATTTTGATCCTTGGTATATATTTATATTTATTTGTATTTATTTATATATAAAAAGGGTTAAGATTTCGCGAGTCAATACGCCCGTGATTAACAATTTTGATGAGCTTAATGAAGACGAATATTTTGACCCAGGCGGAGGTGAGATTATTTTTCCCCAAAATGTTGAAGATGACGATTCCTTTACATTTGTCATTCAGACTTTTCTCCTGTTCCTCACCTACCCTGCGGATTCTCTTTTACTTCTCTCCACTGGGAGTGAAGACACCATTTTTGATCCCGGCATCTCCACTTAGAGCCAGTGGCATCTCATCGGGATGGAACTTTCATGTGCTTTAATGTTTATCCAAACATTAATGAAAGCCCGATTGAGATTTTCTTTTCTATTTGCTCCCCCATGGAAAACTTAATTCGGGGTCGAGTCAAGCTCGTGACTCGGTTAACAAAAACAAGCGTTTCTATCTTCTTTTCTATTTTCTAACAATTAATGTAAGGGGGCTCGCCTCTTCCTTTCTCGTGTTTCGTATTTTGTTGGTTTGTGTTGTTTTGTCAAGGATACCCGGATTGTGAAGACTCTCGTGCTCATGGTTTTGTTCATTCATACATTCGAGCTTCATATCCTCAACTTCATTTAGGGAATCCAATATCCTAATTTTATCGATTATCATTTATCTTTAACATACTTAATAAATGGCTTTAGATTTGCGTAGAGAACCCTTAATACTTGAATTATGCCTTGAAATTAGTATGGGGGTGACTGTCTCACATTGAGGACAATGTGTAGTTTTAGTATGGGGGGAATCTATCGATTTGATTATACATGCGACTGTTGTTCTCACATAGCCTGTTTTTCCACCAAAAATATGTGATTTATGTGAAAAATAGCAAAAAATTTAAATTTTTTGTGCATGAAAAAGTGATAAATGTTGGAATTAAGTGTTGAAATAAGTGTTGTGACATAAATAAAGGTAAGAACGAGAAATTAATTTTGATCCGACTGGTTTTATACCTTAGTTTTTTCCTTAACATATTTAAATCGAGTTTGTTGCTAGTCTTATGTAGGCTTATCCATTATGCCGAGCTCGATTTATTAGAGTTAAGATTGTTGCCAGTCTATGTAACTTGTTAAAGTGCCGATCTTTCTTAGAAATTTTAAATTGCGAAGAGCGAGAAATGATAGAGTTGAGTACAAGTCATGAGATTAAACGTGGAATAGTTGGATTTCTTTAAAGCTTATAAGTATTAATTGTGGCTTTTTCTCCCATTAGCTTGTTTCACTTATATGCATAAATGTTTAATAAGTAAGGTTGTCCGGTTCAATTTAATTTTTGGTAACTTTCCTTTGATTTAGAAGTCGATGATTCGAATTTTGGCTTATTATATGCATCACATGTTTATTGCTTTACTTATACCTTAAAGAGCCTTAGGGTATATGGTATGAGTAGAGTTAATCATTTTATTACTTTTTGCCTTAAAGAGCCTTAGGGTATATGGCAAAAGTAATACTAATCATGAAATTATTTGTACCTTAAAGAGCCTTCGGGTATATGACATGAATTGAGGCAAAAGCAACAAAAGCCAAAATTTCGTTCACTTCATCGGTTTTCAAGGATAAGGGTGGAAGCTAAACTTTATTTTCAACCGTCCCGTTTTATTTTCGGATTTAATGAATATCGAAACAAGTCTTAAAGAGCCTTCGGGTATATGACTTAAGTAAAATCTTGAGATACAAAATTAGGATTTGCGGGAGGAAAAGTAAGTACACAATTAGTATTTATGAGTAGTGTTAGTATCATGACTTGTATTTGACAATGATCTTGTTTTTAAGCTTAGTATGGAAAAGTGAAAGTTGGGGACGATGAATTTATTTTGCTTGTTCCATGATCCTAAGTATTATCAAGAATAATGAAAGCACAATAATAAGAAGTGTTGAAGTATGGAAAGTAATGAAAAAGAAAAAGAAAAAAAATGATGAAAAATATTGAAAATGGAAAAACAGAGGGTTTCATAACTATTGATTCATTAATCCCTTTAGATGAGCACTTAGCTACTTTTTGAGGTGATTAGTTTGAGGGGATTGGAATTTTTAGTTTTAAGCGTGTATTTATTACATTGCGTGAGGACACGGCAATACCTTAGTATGGGGGAATTTGGTATTTGCTATTTTATACATACCTTTTACCATGAAAAACGAGCCCAAATAACCAAAAACGTGTGGAAAATACAATGTATATGCTTGTTTTTGTGTTTGTGTATGTGCAGGTACGGATATCAAGAAAAGGATAAAAAAAATAAAGACAAAACCGGACAAAACCAAGCACGAGAATGGAATGAGCGCAAAAATTCGAGTACAACGGTGCCCTCAGATCTTAATGGGCCAGCCCCACAAGCTAGCATAAGCCCACATTGAGCCCATCTATTAAAATTTAGCCCAATATCATTTTGTTACAAAAGAATGAAAGTTGGTCACGTGAATGAAAATTAATTCATATCAAGTCATGTGACCGAGCACTATGAAAGGTATGGCAAATTAAAGCCTTCCACGTGGCAAGCAATTTACATCTCAAAATTTAACTCCATTTGCAATACATTTATAATCAAATGGACAGTAATGATTGCGTACTAATGAGGCTAAGGAGAATGACACGTGTCACGAAGCTAACGGCTTGATCTTGATCCGCGCCCCCTTTTTCCTGGCCTCTGATTGGTCCGAGTGTTTGAAGGCGGATTGGGAAGCCAAATTTACAGTTTCAACCCTTCTTGGCTATATAAAAGCATGACGCTCTCTTCAATTTTGAGTTATTAGGTAGTTAGTTTTTCTTAATTTAGATTTTTGGTGTGTTTAGTTTTTTCTTATTTCTTTTTAGTGTTTAAGCTTATTTAATTTTTTGGCGTATTGTAATCTAGATTATTTTACTTGGCTTAGGTAGTCTTGATGTATTAAAATTTGGTTTAAAGTTGATTATAGATCTCGTTTGGATTATCTTTTGCTTAGATCATTCTTTTCTTTTTTTTATTAGCTTACTCAATAAGCTGATTTTTCCGTGATTATTCTCACAGGCTTATTTTTCTCAAAAGTTCTCTTTAATTACTGATTACATAAAGACTCCATAAAAGCCATCAAAGCTAATTCAATTCATTTATTGTTTTTTTTTAAGCAAATTTTCAAATGATAAGCTACATAAGTCAAATATACGATTATTTTGTGATTGTTTCAATATTTTGTTTGGTTAGGAAGGTCTTATTTTTTGTTATGATTAGTTTTTTATCAGATTTTTTGTTTTTGGTAAGGCTTAAAATGCTCGATCCTACTTTTTGTTTAGTTTGTTGCTTATTCGTTTTGTTATTTAGTAGTTAAAAATGTTTTCACTTCTATTAATCCTTCGTTGCAAATTCTTGTTTGCAAATTCAATCTCTAGTGCTTTATTCGTTTAGCATATGCTTATTAAAATAGGTGTTAGCTTAAAAAATACCGTTCGGGGATCTTAAAATACCATTTTAGTTATGTGTTTAACAAGTTGCTAATTTTTAATTTGAATTTAGAGTTGCTTAGCCTTTATTATTAAGTGTTTTTCTGGGGCGGAGGCTTATTTATAGTGTGCCTATTTGTGTGAGTATTGGTTCTGGCTTATTAGCGTATTAAATGTGCTTAATCCTTGTAATATGTTGCGTTGAATCTATAAAATTAAATTGTTTCTTTTTCGTTTTCTTGGTTGGGCCACATTCAAACTATTTGGGCTTTAAGTTGGAAATGGGTTGCGTTTGGTTTGTTTGAAACATGTTTGGTCCTGTGTAAATATTAGTAAATTGCAAATGTGTAATTAACTGGTTTGTCTTTTTAAGTTTTTTCTTTGTTTTGCGTTTTTTTTGTACGGTCAACTCTTGAGCGCAGCGGTTTGGAAGGCTGTAAGGGGGTTTTGAGATAGTCGAATTTGATTATTTATTTTTGCTTATTTATCGGGGGGGTTGCGGTTAATTGCGGTCTTCATTTCGGGGGATGGGGTGCATTGGGGCTAGAGATTTTGGGTAGTGTGTGGTGTGCGGGGTGTATTGGGGGCAGTTGATGGTGGGGGGGATGGGCGTGGGCGTGTAGGGGTGGGGGTGAGGGGTTGGGGTGTAGGGGGGAATGGGGGTGGGGGGGGTGGAGATGGGGGGGGGGTGTTGGTGGGGAGGGGGGGTTGGGGTGGTGGGGGGGGGGGGGGGGGGGGGGGGGGGGGGGGGGGGGGGGGGGGGGGGGGGGGGGGGGGGTGGGGGGGGGGGGGGGGGGGGGGGGGGGGGGGGGGGGGGGGGGGGGGGGGGGGGGGGGGGGGGGGGGGGGGGGGGGGGGGGGGGGGGGGGGGGGGGGGGGGGGGGGGGGGGGGGGGGGGGGGGGGGGGGTGTGGGGGGGGTGGGGGGTGGGGGGGGGTTTGTTGGGGGGTGGTGGGGGGGGGGGTTGTTTGTGGGGGGGGGGTTTTGGTTTGGTGTTGTTTGGGTTTTTTTTGTTTAGGGGGTTTTTTTTTATTTTTTTTTTTTTTTTTTTTAAAAAAAAAAAAAATAAAATAAAATATATAATATTTATTTTAATATATTATATTTTATGTAGAAATGTATATATTATATCTACAATTTATTGTTATATGTATTTTATGTTGTCTTAATGCGTATTTTTTGTTGAGTTATGTTGTTGAGTTAAGTAAAAACTAATAAATTTAAGATTGAGTTGAAAGTGTCGGTTTTTATCACTTATTTTTATGAGTGATTTGAGAAAAAGAGGATAGGAGAAGTTATATTTAATCTTTAATTATTTTATTAATTTAAATATAAATTAATATATTAATTAAAAAAATTTTGTATATTTAAAAAAATTTTTTATTAATTATTTAAATTAAAAATAAAACTTTAAATAATAACAAATTTTACTCTATAAATTAAATTTCAAAATATTACATTCATGAAACTATTTTCTTTAATTCATAATGCAAAAAGTGATGTTTTAAAAATATGTTTTTGTAATTAATCATTATTTGTGGAGTGTTTATTTTTAGTATTATAATTAGATATTTATTTATATATTTTTAATTTTTTTTTTTTGGCGGTAATTGTGTTTGCTCATATTTGGGCTATTAGTGGGGAGTGTGGAAAGTGGATGGAAGGCTTGTTTCTTATGTTTGTGATTTTGATCTTGAGCCTTTGTCATTCATCTTTTGACTTGTCTTATGTGAGATCTATTAAATCTTTATCCTTTTGTATTGATTCGTCTTTGTCCACCGTGCGATCTTGTGTCTTTGACCAAACTATACTCATCTTTGCAATGCATCTTTGAAAGCGTGTTATCAAATTCCGGGTAGACGTTATATCCTTTGAAGGTAGATCTTGTTTATCAGAGGGTGTGCGGAAAGTCTTGTATTTTTTTATGGATCTTTCATGTTTCCTGGATTTATGGATGATTTTGGAATGTCTTTGTAGTTGGTGCTATGTTATTGTGGTTGGTTGACGTCTATGTGTTTGAGGCTATTCATCGCCTGCTGGAGCGGTACTTTTTGTATTATGGGACAAGGTTTGCGGGGGGTAGTAGTGGGCTGTGGAATGCGTAGGTGGGGGGGTGTGGTTAAGAGGGGGAGGTGGTAATGGGGTTGGTGTTTGTAGGGTAAGGGGTGTAGGGTGGGGGTGGGGGGGGGTGGGGGGGAAGGGTTGGGGGGGGGGGTGGAGGGGGGGGGGGGGGGGGGGGGGGGGGGGGGGGGGGGGGGGGGGGGGGGGGGGGGGGGGGGGGGGGGGGGGGGGGGGGGGGGGGGGGGGGGGGGGGGGGGGGGGGGGGGGGGGGGGGGGGGGGGGGGGGGGGGGGGGGGGGGGGGGGGGGGGGGGGGGGGGGGGGGGGGGGGGGGGGGGGGGGGGGGGGGGGGGGGGGGGGGGGGGGGGGGGGGGGGGGGGGGGGGGGGGGGGGGGGGGGGGGGGGGGGGGGGGGGGGGGGGGGGGGGGGGGGGGGGGGGGGGGGGGGGGGGGGGGGGGGGGGGGGGGGGGGGGGGGGGGGGGGGGGGGGGGGGGGGGGGGGGGGGGGGGGGGGGGGGGGGGGGGGGGGGGGGGGGGGGGGGGGGGGGGGGGGGGGGGGGGGGGGGGGGGGGGGGGGGGGGGGGGGGGGGGGGGGGGGGGGGGGGGGGGGGGGGGGGGGGGGGGGGGGGGGGGAGGGGGGTTTTTTTTTTGTTGTTGTTTGTGGGGAGGGGGATTAAAAAAATCTTTTTAAAAAATATAATATTTTTTTTAATTAATTTTTGAAATATAAAAAAAAAAAACTAAAAAACCAACCAAAAAATAATATAAAACTAATCCTAATTACAAAAAATAAAAACAATTAAAAATATATTAAAAAAATCTTTAAATTAATAATTTTTTATTAAATTTAAAATTTAACAAATAATAAACAATATCCATACTATTAACTCAATTAGTTTTTTAGATTTTTTATTTTTTAGAATATCATTCTAGGGGTGGGTTTCTTCATATAAATTAGAAAATCAAGATTTGCAAGAATGGATTAATAGAAGTGATAAGCATTTTAAACTACTAAGGAAAACAAATTCGCTATAAGCAACAAATAACACAAAAGTACGGATCTAGCATTTTAAGCTTACATAAACAAATAATCTGAATTAAAAATTTCATAACAAAAAATAAAGAGCTTCTAACAAAAAAAAATGAAAAACAATCTCAAGAAAAAGTATTTTTGATCTTATTGTAGCTTATATTTGGAAAGTGTTTAAAAAAACATGGAATGAATTGAATGACTTTTGATGGGTTTTCTGAGTTTTATTATCAGTATTTAGAATTTTGAGAATAATAAGTTGCTATTAAGAGAAAAAATATATTTTGTAATTATAAAAAAATAAATATTATTATAAAATATAACATAAAACTAAAAGAATATATGCTAAAAACTAAAAAACTATATACAGAAAAACTAACTACCTAATCTGCTCCAAATTGAAGGGAGCGTCATTGTTTTTTATAGCCAAGAAGGGTTGAACTATATATTTTGCGCTTCCGCTAATCCGCCGTACAAACACTCGGATCAAATCAGAGGCCAGGAACAAAGGGGGCCGAGGATCAAGATCGGCCCGTTTGATTCGTGATCAATGTCATTTCTCTTAGCCTTTTAGTATGCAATTATTATTTTGTCGGTTTGATTATAAATGTATTGCAAATGGAGTTAAATTTTGAGATGTAAATTGCTTGCCACGTGGAAGGCTTTAATTTGCCATACCTTTCATAGTGCTCGGTCACATGACTTTATATGAATTAATTTATTTCACGTGACCAACTTTCATTCTTTTGTAACAAAATGATATTGGGCTGAATTTTAATAGATGGGCTCAATGTGGGCTTATGCTTACTTGGGCTGGCCTAACCCATAAAATGGGTTACGGGCTGGCCCATTAAGATCCGAGGGCACCGTTGGACTCGTATTCTCGCGCTCTTTCTAATCTCGTGCGCGTTTTGTCTTCGGGTTGTCTTTATTTTTGTTTCCTTTTACTTAATATTGCGTTTACTACACATACACAACCACAAATCTTAGCATACATGGTATTTTTTATTATGTTTTTGGTCTTTTGAGTTCGTTTTTCATGGTAAAAAGTATGTATAAAATAGCAACTACCAAATTTCCCCATACTAAAGTATTGCCGTGTCCTCACGCAATGTAATAAATACATGCTTAAAACTAAAAATTCCAATCCCCTTAAACTAATCACTTCGAAAAGTAGCTAAGTGCTCATCTAAAGGGATTAAGGAATCAATAGTTATGAAACGCCCCGTTTTTCCATTTTCAACATTTTTCATTTTTCATTTTTTTTTCTTTTTCTTTTTCATTACTTTCCATACTTCAACACTTCTTATTATTGTGCTTTCATTATTCTCGATAATACTTAGGATCATGGAACAAGCAAAATAAATTCATCGTCCCCAACTTTCACTTTTCCATACTAAGCTTAAAAACAAGATCATTGTCAAATACAAGTTATGATGCTAACACTACTCATAAAAGCTAATTGTGTACTTACTTTTCCTCCCTTATTCCTAATTTCCTCTAAGGATTTTATTATTATTATTGATGACAAATAAATTATGCCCTTATTAATATAAAGTAAACCCGGTTTAGACCATTAATAGCTTGAAATCCTTTCTTAAAGAGACGATGTGGTGAGAATAAGGCCCACATTAAGGTTCTAATTTCGCATGATTTAGGGGTTATCCTTTTTATTTCATCCGCAACAACTCAACTACGAGTCCAGAGACGGAGGCTTTATTTAGATAACCCCGGAGTTAAAATTTGGCTTTATTCCTGTTATTATTGCTAATTTTATTTAAACCTCGGTCCTTAGATGCTGGACAACATCGGTTGGTGAGCCACACGGCAAGATGCAGCTCAAACATTATTTCGTCCATCGGTAATTCCTCGACACTTTTAGGTTAAGCTGCAACATCGGTTGTGAGCCGGCAAGATGCAGCAAACTTTTTTCAGTCTCGGATTATTATAACTATGTTCCTTATTTAGAAGACTTACAACATCCGGTGTGAGCGGCAAAGATGCAGTAAAATTTTTTGTCAGCCAAAGTTTTATATTTTTATTAACCTCTCCATTTTAAACGCACTCCTCCACATCGGTTGTGAGCCGGCAAGAGGTAGTGGTCTTATTTTGGCTTCGGTTTATTACATAACTTATTATTATTAGCCAAATTTCAAGTCCTGCGATCTTTTAACAATGCCAAAGCGGTATAGCAGCCGACTTGGTTCCCAAGGTCTATTTCCTCACAACACTGACAAAACCTCAATGTGTACCTTACTTTCACCAGATGGAATCTCTACGAAGTGATCTAAACTAAGAATCGCGAAAACCAAAGAAACTTTATTTATTCAACAATTATATAATGGTGAAACAAGATAATGGGAGAAAAAGCCACAATTAACACTTATGAGCCTTAAAGAAATCAAAATTGATTCTATGTTAGCATCAAATAACTTATACTACTACTCTATCATCTCTTGTTCTT
Organism: Tanacetum coccineum; assembly: GCA_026074375.1. Classification (NCBI taxonomy): domain Eukaryota; kingdom Viridiplantae; phylum Streptophyta; class Magnoliopsida; order Asterales; family Asteraceae; genus Tanacetum; species Tanacetum coccineum. The sequence continues at coordinate 89,344 of BQNB010006847.1, forward strand.
CACATTTTAAAATTTCTATAGATTAGAAACTCAGTGAATACTTTGCATATGTATTAAGATCGGCACTTTAACATGTCACATTTTGAATGGAGGTGAAACAATTCTAACTCTAATAATTGAACTTTGCCCATATTTAAAATCAATTATGGGAACTTGCAAAGTCTTGACTTTTTCAAGCTAGACTTGCGTTTTATAGCTCTTTGTATAAAAGATTAGCAAAAATCAATCTATTTAAAGTTAAGGAGATAGCTAAGATATATAACCGGTCGGGTCAAAATTTACTTTTCATTCTCACCAACGAAAAACCTACATTCGTTGTCATATTTTTTTTTATAGTAACAAAAAACTAGATATTAAGATTAAGATTTTATATTTTTTGTGGGAAATCGGAGGTTGTGTACGTAATGTAGTAAACAGTCGAGTGTTAAAATACAAATCGATTGAATCCCCACCCCAATACTAAATTACAACATTTCGTCAATGTGAGACTGTCACCCCATACTAATTTCAAGGCATAATTCAAGTATTAAGGGTTCTCTACGCAAATCTAAAGCCATTCATTAAGTAAGCTAAAGATAAATGATAATCGATAAAATTAGGATATCGGATTCCCTAAGTGAAGTTGGGGATATGAAGCTCGAATGAGTAGACAAAACTATGAGCACGAGAGTCTTCAAAATCCGGGTATCCTGGACATAAAATTACAAAACACAAAACACGAGGAAGGAAAGAGGCGAGCCCCCTCACATTAATTGTTAGAAAATAGATAAGAAGATAGAAATGCTTGTTTTTGTTAACCGAGTCACGAGCTAGACTCGACCCCGAATTAAGTTGTCCATGGGGAAGCAAATGGAAAAGAAAATCTCAATCGGGCTTTCATTAATGTTTGGATAAACATAAAAGCACATGAAAGTTCCATCCCGATGAGATACCACTGGCTCTAAGTGAAGATGTCGGGGTCAAAAATGGTGTCTTCACTCCCGGTGGAGAGAAGTAAAGGAGAATCCGCAGGGTAGGTGAGAAACGGGAGAAAGGTCCCCGTATTTCAAATGTGAATGGATTCATCAATCTTAAACATTTTGAGGAAAAATCAATCTCACCTCCCCTGGGTTAAAATTACTAATACCTGGGTGGTATCGAGTATCTGGAACAAGCAAAATGTATCAAACCTTCTTCTAATAACAACGTTGAGTCAATCACCCTGCTCGGCTCAAACTTAAAAAAGAAACGGAATCATACTCGGAAAGAGAGTTATTAGCATGAGTGTGGTACTGACACTTCTCGTCTCTTCCTTATCATCGCTTAAAAGGCTCGAATTAGTCGTAAGAATTATCCGAATAAAGAGAGAGAAGTACCGAACTTCTAAAAAGTTCGAATCACTATCCATGTCAGGATAGGAAATGAAGAAGGAGCCCTGAACTCATGATCAAAAGGTAGGGATTTCATTCAAGATTTGATATTGTAATTAAGTGACTAATGTTTAATAATTTTTTCACGAAGAATAAGTCTTATGGATTTGAAGAAATTTATTCTAAGTCTATCTTTTCTCTTCTTGATCAAACATCATTCACACTCCTCTAAGCTAACGTACTCGATGTCCTCAAAATATTCGTCTTTCACTCGATAGTACCATCATGTTGGAATCGGATAAAAATCTCAGATTGATCGTTCAAAGCATCAAAAGGGGAAGGATTTCAAAAACGGGCACATCACACGTATGTCGAAAATTACTTGAATATTGGGATTGGACAGGAATCTCCAACACTAGACTTTAATTTTTAGTCCGATTCATTTCCAGAATTTTTGATTTTTTTGTGTCAGATGTATCCCCGTTATGAGAGAGTTATCGGGTTCCTCGATTGGTAAGTCGGGTGTGATTGCTTTAGGCTTTCTATATATAATAGTATACTCATCATCGTCATCGTCGTAAAAGGTAGGACGATTCCAGCTTGGACAATTAATATATTCGGATAGCTCCTCATTAATATTCGCACATCTTCAAGGAGTTTTTCATCAATTCTTGTATATCCTCTTGTCGGTTTTGCTTGTACGTTCTAAGCATGCTTAATTTCCACCAAATTCTCCCAAGCTATCTAAGATATCCTTTGGTGTTACTCCAAAAGGTATACGAAATATTCTTAAAAGGTGTATCTGTCTTCATTAAAACTTCCACATCGTCGCATAATAGAAATTTCCATATGGAGTAAAAACTTTGCGCTGCCGGCTTCTCATTCTTCTTGTTGTATTCCATTAAGAATTTGCATATCGTCCATAAGTTTAAGAAGCATTTCTTGCTTAAACTTCAGGTTGCTTCTGACTATCTTCCAATGATGGCTTTATCTTTTATGAAATTCTCATCGGAAAGCAATACAGCCTTGCACTTTTTATTAGGAGGTTTTTGTTATCTCCTTTATAAAGGCTTGTTATAGCTTAAATTAAGTCTTCTCGAGCTTGCCAAAATTTCTTTAATCGTTTCTTGAGGAGGATTATTATACGGGAATGCGGGGGTTGAAAAATTGGGTTCAAACCGAAGGATAGAATTATAGAAATCTTGGTTCATCGGTTGACACTGAAAAGTCGCATGAGGACCCCCGCAATTTTCACAACAAAGATATTGTTGTTGAAAATCATGAAAATCTTGCGGGAAATTAAAGTCTTGATTGTAACACGGTTCTGATTGCTAATTAACGGAATTTGAGGTGTAAAATGTGACTCATAACGAGCATCGTTCCGCAAAATTCACAAAGAATACTTAGGAGCGTTTTGGTGGTGGGTTGAACAAGTTAAGAGAATCATCAACAATGTTGGGTTTTGATAGTAAAGGTTAATGAATTTTCTTTTTCGGAATAGAAAGTCGAATCAAAACGTGGCAAAAGTTTGTGGGGCTCATCAATGGTATTGGTTGCATTGTTTCGGATTAGAGAGCGATTCGGTGCGTTCAGGTGGACCATTTTATAAAACCAATATGATCAACTTTCTCTACAAGGACGTACAAGTGCATGTTGACAAAAAGATTACATCTAACTCATAATCACCAATATAACAACAAATTTTGGTTTAATTGTGAAGAACTTTGCGAGGAATTTTCACCGGGTACCTGTTTGGACAAACGAAAATGGCTCCTCGAGTTGCATTAACAACGTTGGTATCGTTTAAGTATTGATCGTAAGTGTTTAGAAGGTCTTGGTAAATTCCATTTTCATGACAAATTGTAAACCAACTTCCCTTTATATTTTTTTCACCATAGAGCAATCCTTGAATTTGACCTATCACCGGGATTCCAACTTCACCAAATCCTGAGGGGGTGGTCGTTGAGACGAGTCAGGGTGTTTTAGGAACAGATTCTTGTCTTTATGACCCCTTTAGAACTACATATATTCTGAAGTGTACAAAAGCTACACAGACGGCATCCTTTAATTCGCATATAGGGGATTTTAATCGAGAGTCGAATAGATGCCCTTAAGAATTAAACAATATAGAGGGTTAAGAAAAGAATTAAATGGATAAGAGGATCAAGACGAATATTTTTAGCTTTTTCAAATAATACATAAAGAAAATAAAAATAAGAAAATATTTTTGTTTCACCGAATAATCAACAAACTTAGGGTAAATCTCTTAAGTGAAATTCACAAAAGAGGTGCGCCTTTTTCGTAAGTGACACAAAACGGTTACTTTTTGCTTTTCGATTTTTTTATTTTTGATTTTTAATATATATACAAAAATTGAGAAAATAAAATACTTTTGAATTTTTATTTTTTATAAAATAGAAAAATATTCACAAACGGAAAGCGATAACTTCATGAGGAAAGTTCTTCAAAACACTAATTGCTCGAACGAAAAACACTGATATTAATACACACTTTCCCCGGGCAGCGGCCCCAATAAATTTGATTTCCGTCTCCAATAAACTATATTATATAAATATATAAGTATATAAGGATAGTAACAATTATAGTATAGTAATTATTTTCCGTCGGGGTTTAGAAATCAATTTTAAACAACGTTGTCTCAAAAAAACCTCTCGGGTCGTTTTACATCGACGAAGGTGTGAATTGAAAATCTCTTAAGTCTTGATCGCGCGTTTTGTAGGTTTAAATTGATTTTTGATTTGGGTTCTAATCCCTACTTGACATATTTGATTATGTAAATAAAAGCATAAAAAAACGAGCCAAAGCAATAAAAACATTAAAACATGTAAAGCATTAACACAATCGAGTATTAAAACCGAGAAAAATAAGCAAGATAATAAATTCTCAATTGTAAACATGCATACTTCTAAAAATAAATCCTACATTAAAAGAAATTATATTTTTTATTATTATTATTTATTATATTTTAATTTTTTAAAAACTTAAATCTAAATAAATGTCCAAAATTAATAATCTCTAATCATATTTTATATCTGCACTAGTTATAAACACTAAAATGGGCAAATAAATAACTAACTAAATTGGCAAACGTTGTATAAACATCAAAAAGATAAATATAAGTCTCAATAAGCAAGCAAAAAATCAATTAGGCAAACATATATAAAACGATAAACTAAATTACATTAATTAATAAAACAAGGATAGAAAATAGAACCGAATTAAAGACCCGCAATTAAACGATAACCACCCGATTTATTTAGCTAAAGTAAATAATCAAATTCGGTCTAGCTTAAATAACCCTTAAGCTCTGGCCTCATGAGTTTACCAGGTATAAAAATCGAAAACAAAAACAAAACTGTATTTTAAGTAATAAAAGTGTTTTACACTTTGCAAATTTACGTATTTTTACACAAGGCATCCATTACATGTTTCAAATACAAACAAAAAAGCTGCCATTTCCAACTTGAAGCCCAATTTGTTGAATGTGTGGCCACACTCAAACCAAGAATAAGGAAAAGTATAGCTATTCAATTTTTATTGATTCAAGCATCAGATTACTAGGATTAGCACAGGGAATAAGCTAATAAGCCAGAACCAATAGCTCACACAAATAGGCACACAGAAATAAGCCTCTAACACTAAGAATTTTGGATAAGCAACTCTTAAATTCGAATTAAGCTTTTAGAACTTGTTAAACACAATAAGCTAAAATGGATTTAAGATCGAACGGTTTTTTTTAAGCTAACACTTTTTAATAAGCTAATATCTAAACGAATTAAGCACTAGGAGGATTGAATTAGCAAACAAGATTTGCAACGAATGGATTAATAGAAGTGATAAGCATTTTAAACTACTAAGATAACAAATCGAATAAGCAACAATCTAACAAAAGTTGGATCTAGCATTTTAAGCTTACACTAAACCAAATAATCTGATTAAAAACTTATCATAACAGAAATAAGAGCTTCTAACCAAACAAAAATGAAACAATCACAACAATAAGCTATTTTCGAGCTTATTGTAGCTTATCATTTGAAAAATGCTTTAAAAACAAATGAAAATGAATCAAATGAGCTTTGATGGCTTTTAGGAGTCATTTTATTAGTATTTAAGAACTTTTGAGAATAATAAGCTGTGAGATTAAGCACGAAAAATCAGCTTATTGAGTAAGCTAATAAAAAATAGAAACGAATGATCTAAGCAAAAGATAATCCAAACGAGATCTATAATCAACTTTAAACCAAATTTATTACATCATACTACTAAGCTTGTGAAATAAGCTAGATACAATAAGCCAGAAAAACAAAATAAGCTAACACTAAAAAGAAATAAGCTAAAAACTAAAAATCTAAATTAAGAAAAACTAACTACCTAATAGCTCCAAATTGAAGGGAGCGTCATGCTTTTATATAGCCAAGAAGGGTTGAAACTGTAAATTTGGCTTCCCAATCCGCCTTCAAACACTCGGACCAATCAGAGGCCAGGAAAAAGGGGGCGCGGATCAAGATCCGGCCGTTAGCTTCGTGACACGTGTCATTCTCCTTAGCCTCATTAGTACGCAATCATTACTGTCCGTTTGATTATAAATGTATTGCAAATGGAGTTAAATTTTGAGATGTAAATTGCTTGCCACGTGGAAGGCTTTAATTTGCCATACCTTTCATAGTGCTCGGTCACATGACTTGATATGAATTAATTTTCATTCACGTGACCAACTTTCATTCTTTTGTAACAAAATGATATTGGGCTGAATTTTAATAGATGGGCTCAATGTGGGCTTATGCTAGCTTGGGCTGGCCCGACCCATAAAATGGGTTACGGGCTGGCCCATTAAGATCTGAGGGCCCCGTTGGACTCGTATTCTCGCGCTCTTTCCAATCCCGTGCTCAGTTTTGTCCGGTTTTGTCTTTATTTTTGTCCTTTTTGAATATCTGGTACCTGCATATACACAAAAACAAGCATATACATTGTATTTTCCACACGTTTTTGGTTATTTGGGCACAATTTTCATGGTAAAAGGTATGTATAAAATAGCAAATACCACTAAGCTATGGCATAGGAGGCTGGGTCATGTGAATTTTAAAACAATGAATAAACTTGTGAAGGAAAACCTTGTAAGAGG